>NC_069464.1:25071627-25089672 GCF_026875155.1 Cherax quadricarinatus | reverse complement strand
CAAAACTACAAATTACAGGACAGTGTTTCCCTACTTACCACTTTGGGACCAACACCTACCCCTTTAAAACAGGCAAATTACAGAAAATACCACAGAACCCAACCCTATTTTCTCATAAAAAACCGGGTTTAAATTACCCCAAACCACAAAGTCACCTTCAGACTTCACAAGAGGACCATTAATAACTTCACAACACAAGCAAACATGACTGGCCCTGAGCAAAAAATCTATACGATATTGACGAATGTATTAATAATTTTCTAAAAAAAACCCAATACCTCTATAACAAGCACTGCCCTAAAAAAACTAAACAGATGACAGCTAAGAGACTGAACAGTCCCTGGTTAACACCCAGCATTCTCAAATCCATAAATACAAAACACCAATATGAAAAAACAGTACAGAATGGGTCACATAACCAAGACCAAACAAAACGTTACTCGTCAATCCTAACCAGCCTGATAAGAAGGGCAAAAAAATTTGTATTATGAGAACAGATTATCCAACTTACGAGGTGATATAAAAAAGACCTGGAAAACCCTATCAGAAATTCTAGGAAAAAAAAAGATATCACGAAAAGCGAAATAAAAATTAGCAAAATCAGATGAACCCCAACTCCCACCAACAGAAACAGCAAACAGACTCAATGATTTTCTTCTCCACTTAGGACAAAACCTTGCCAATAAAATCCCAAGCTCAGATACCCCACCAAATGACTACCTCACTGGCAAACTACCCGAACACACTGTTCCTAGCTCCGACTAACCCATACGAAGTCTCCCTTATTTTTCAACACGCTAAAAAACAAGGCAGGAGATTTAAATACCTTACCACCCTTTATATACAAAAAAGTGTCACAAGTGCTATAAACCAATCATTGCAACACTCTTTAAAAAAATCCATTAAATCCTCCACCTTCCCCACAGTACTCAAAATAGCAAGGGTCACCCAGATCCACAAAGGAAAGGAGACCAAACAGAGTTGAATAACTATAGGCCCAATATCCAACTTACACCCTCCTCAAAAATCTTCAAAAAATTTAAATTTCCCATAAACGAATCTACCCAACCTTATCTCCCAAAACATACTCAACCCCTGCCAATTTGGATTCAGGCCAAAATTTAAAAATACTAATGATGCTATTATACACTGCTAAACATATATACACTGCAATAGAGAAAAAAGAAGTCCCACTGGGGATCTTCATTGACTTACGTAAAGCTTTTGATACATTTTAACCATGACTTGCTCCACGTAAAATTGTCACACTATGGTATAAAGAGGGCACTCCCTCAACTACCTCAAGTCATACCTCAGAAAACAGAAGCCAAAAATGTTATAAAAAGGGGCAAACTCTTCTGCACAACCAATTACAGTTGGTGTCCCACAGGGAAGGTCCTTGGCCCTCTTCTCTTTCCCTATACAAAAAATGACCTCCCAAATGCTTCGCAATTACCAAACCCACACTATTGCAGATGACACTACATACGTCTTCTCCCACCCGAGCCCAGTCACGCTAGCCAATACTGTAAATACAGAATTACAGAAAATATCTACCTGGATGAGGACTAACAAACTTACACTAAACATTGACAAAACCTACTTCATTCAGTTTGGTAACAGAGCTACAGATGTCCCTCTTAACAAATGATAAACGGATCACCTATCACAAAGCTAACAGAGGGAAAATTCTTAGGAATCCACCTTGATAATAGACCAAATTTTCATACACATATACAACAAATTTCTAAGAAAATTTCCAAGACTTAGGCATACTATCGAAGATACGGTACTATGCTCCACAGTCAGCCCTCCTGGCCCTATATCACTCTCTTATTTACCCCTATCTCCCCTATGGAATTTGTGCATGGGGCTCAACAACAAGTAACCATCTCAGACCACTAATTACCCAACAAAAGGCTGCATTTTAGAATGATAACAAATTCTCACTATAGGCAGCACACTCCACCAATTTTCAATACACTAAACCATTCCCACCATACAAAACATTCATACTTATTACTGCACCTATTACATACAAGAACACTTAACTCTGATATTAACCCTCCCCTCAAACATCTCCTTCCCAAACCTCAACAGAACACATGACCATAACACAAGGCACAGACACTCTTTGATGTTCCTCGTGTCCATCTCACACTATGCAAAAACTCAATGCACATAAAAGGCCCTAAAATCTGGAACCTCATTACCTTGTAATATAAAAGAAAACACTACCGTTTATAAATTCAAGTCTCTTCTCAAAGATCACTTACTCACCCAAAACCAAATAAATACTGAATAACTAAACCCTTTTATAAATTGTATATCTTAAATGTTTCTCACAATTATATCACATAAATTTTTAAACCTAAAACCCAATCTAACTTATTATTTTTTAAATACACACCTAACAAATACTCCATTCTACTGAATGTAAAACAATGCATACAACCATATGACCTGTTTTTGTAATACTCACTTGTGCTTTATAGTAATCTGTTTACATTAAAGTTTTATCACCGATGCATCATTGCTTAGTTCATCTTAATTTAAATTTTTAAAAGCCACCCCCGAAAATGCTATGCATAGTATAAGTGGCTTTGGCATACTGCTCTTTCTGATTTTTTGTACCTCTGTATGTGTGCACAAATTTTTAAATAAATAAATAAAAAAATAAATAAATACCGGGAGAGTACCAAAACTCTCTGTGATTACCAGTACCACTTAATAAAAAACCTCTTTAATCAACTATATATATAAATTACACAAAGTTAACCGAAGTACCGAGAATTTAAACTATTTAATTAAAATTTTGAATTAAAATATATGAATTTTTTTGAATTACATATTAAAACCCACATATTAATTTCAGTTATAAATTAACCGATTTATTTTTATTTTGAATTAATAATATAGAGGAAAACATAAAATTTTGGCCTCTTCAATGGGGGCTCCTTGGTGCAGTGAAGGGGCTTTTGGTCTGAGGAATTGGGCCTATTGTTTTCCTTCCTCAGACCGAAACCCAATTTCCTCCCAATCCCTCCTTCTGTATCCCATCCTCACCATCACCCTTTTTTCCCTTGCCTCCTCCTCCCCATCCCTCCTCTATTCCTCTCCTACTTTCAGTGTTTGGACTCTTTCCAGGCACTCTATTCCTTGGTAGCGGGGAAAGGGGACCGGGTCCATTTCCCCTTCAGTTGAGGTCCTGGCAGTGGTGTAGTTTGCCGTGGAATCTGGATCACCGGGAGGTGTTGCGATCCCTCTCCTGTCTCTCGGGGGGTGGCTTTGAGTGTCTTTCGAGGGACGACTGTATCTCGCCACCATCCCCCGGAATCCTTGTCGGATTCTGGGGGTTGTGGATCAAGGAAGTATGCTTTGTGGCAGGTGTCCGACGGCCCTCTCTTTTGTCCACCGAGGGGGCTCGGCAGATGTGAGGTTGCTATCCCGGATTGCTGGTTTACTGGAATGAAGGGCAGGGTATGGCATGGGTTCCATGCTTCACCTGCACTGCTTGCAGTGCTATGGTCCTCTTGGATGCGGAGAAGGATTTATGGCTCTTTTTGCCTCATAGGAGCTATTAGTCCACGTTTCCCCCCTTTTTCTTTTTTTTCTTTCCTGTCTTCTTTCTTTCTTTTTTTTCTACAAAACTAAAGAAAGAAGTGACCTAACCATAGAGTCTAAAATCCATGATCCTGCTCCCCCTGGACCCCTTACTGATATCACACCTTGTTCCGACCCTGCCTCGTTATTTGACCACTCTTTCGACATTTCTGATGCTCCTGTACCTCTTGCTGGTGCCGTTTCGTCACCTATTTCAGGTACCAGGGTTCCGACTGACTCCTTCAATACACCTAACCTCTGCTCTCCTTTGACTATGCTTCCAGCTTCTTCTATGTGCGGCAATTTTCGAATCACCCGCCCATCCCACTTCGGACCAAATCTGGTTCCCACACCTAAAAGCCCAAGACCAAACCAGATGATAATCCTTCACTTCCTTCTCATTCTACTCAGAAAAGACCTGCATGTCAAGCACTCCCTTTACATGCTGTTTCAAAATACACAGTGGACTAAGTTTTCTACTCAACGACAGACTTCCTCTACTGCCTATCTTTCCGACCATAGTTTGTAGATGAATGGTTCAGAGAACCCACATGTTGATAAATTAGACACATGTGCAACTCTTGGGTATCTTTATTTAGGAAACGTTTTGCCACACCCGTGGCTTCATCAGTCCATAAGAAGGAGAATCTTGAAGAACAGGAGGAGAATGAGGTAATCAGTCCCTCAACCTTGAGTCGATGTGGTCAGTCCATCAATCTTGAATAGAATATGGCATACGTGCTGAAAGGAGCTTATAAACCGTTGGCAGGAGAGGTGCAGCAGTCATAGGTGGTGTAACATTTGTTCAATGTTGAAGTAGGTCGTGCCCAAGAATTAGGCAAGCGAAGAATTCCCCAAATATTAAGATCCCAAGAAGTTGCACGTCTGACAGGTTTGTAGATGAATGGTTCAGAGAACCGACATGTTGATAAATTAAAACACAATGTGCAACTCTTGGGTATCTTTTTTGAGGAAAACGTTTTTGCCACACGGGCTTCATCAGTCCATACAAGGAGAATCTTGAATAACAGGAGGAGAATGAGGTAATCAGGTCCCTCAACCTTGAGTCGATGTGGTCAGTCCATCAAGCTTGAAGAGTTTCACATGTGTCTAATTAATCAACATGTCGGTTCTCTGAACCGACATATTCTACCACATACAACGTCTGTATCCTCCTGAAAAACTAGGAGCCATCTCATATATATTGATGAGACTAGAGGCCAATGATGGACAATCAGTCCACCTCCTGTTCTTCCCTCATTCTTCTACCATTCTGCACAACCCCTTGCTTCACAGCATCACAAACCCTTGCTGCCTTAAAGTTTTCTGCTGCTTTCATATTTTGACTTCCTAACCCTACTAGTCCCTGTAATACCTCTACCTTCATATTTCTTTGATATCTTTCTACTTCACAATCATGGCTTATATTCATTGGAATATCCTGGCCCATCAGAGGTAACCGGGTGAGCTTCAGATGTTCCTCCCTGGTTTTTCTCTTTTGTGTTGTTTACAATAACCCAAATTACAACCTGCTCTTATCCATCCCATCTTGGCGCCTATGATTTATTAAATTCATCATCTCCTTTCCCAATGGAACCTTTAATGAAATTGAACTTCTTATACACAACCGTATTACAAACCTGTCAGCTCTTTGTCATACTTCACTGCATTACAATCTGGCAGCCCTTATCCATTTAAATAAGTGGTATACAATCTTTTTCCTGTATCTAGCTTGTACCTCTTGTTGCATTTTCTGGTTTCTTCCTAACTGCCATCCCTTCCTGTTACCACGTCGAATTTAAATGCCCACCATTTCCTCTAGGGAGTCTCACCGTGACTTCCGTGTCCACTCAGCTGAGGCTTTTCTCCTCTCGCTTCTCTCCTCCACCATGTTTTAAGTACGGGTATCTCTACCCATTTTGAATCCTCTTACTCATTCTCTCACTTGCATCGATCTCTCAGGTCTCTCTTCTCAACTGTACTACACTTCAACCCTAGTCTGTCCTCACCGTACTTGCACGACCCATGGTCATTTTCCAATCATCCTTACCTCTCCTCATATTCACCACCCTCGTAGTCCCACATGGCAATTTGACAAGCAAACTGTGACCATTACCGCGTCTCACTGCTTTTATTGAGGTTCCCTCTTCGTCCTCCATTGATGAGCTTTTACAGCTCATCTCGACCCTCAGTTTAACTGTCAGCAGCTTCCTATTCTGTAACCACAAACTTCATGCATGCATTCTCAGAAGTGCATGCCCATGGTGATCGTCCTGCTTGTGCGTCGGCAGTACATTGAAACGCGCTACTTCGGCAAGTGCCGTACAATAGAACCACAGAAAGAGTCCTTGATTTTAAGCAGAAGTGAGCAGTTGCTCGGCCGTGTCACAGTAACTCTACACACACTTGCTGGCAGGATTAAGTTTCTCTAACCATCTCATCTGCTCCTCTATGAGTGAAGTCGGTAAAAAGTACGGCTCCTTTCTTCAGTTTTTGCCGTGTTGATATCATAACTCTGACATGCCAACGAAATTGGTAATCCTCTTGTCCGTATCTCTCAGAGGTTTCCTCTATTGGAGAAGAATCTTATGATGTGCCTTTTACACTTTTGGAACTGGAGGCAACTCTCTCACTTTGCCTCCACTTCCAGTTTGCCTCCAGTTCCTCTCAAATGCTGACATGTCATGCCCCAATTGTCCGTCCGGTATCTGGGGCCTACGGCATTCACATTCGTATGTTTCAACATTTACAATCAGATTAGCCCATGCAGTCCTCTTACGACTCATAAAATTCTTATTGGTCACAAGGAGCTCTTCTCCAGCTCTGGAAATCTGCCATTGTTCTCCCTTTCTATCTCCCCTTCTATCGTCCCATTGCTCTTACCAGTGCAGTTTCCAAGGTCATGGAACGCCTGGTAAATAGAACGTATGATGTAGTATTAAAGAGACACACAACAGTCTCTCCACTAACAATATGGTTTTTGTAAGGGCTGCTTCTACCATTGACCCCTTACTATGCCTTATGATAATTATGTCCGTAATGTTCTTTGGCCAATAACTCTCAGTTTATCGCCTTCTTATTTTGACCTTAGAAGTCATATACCCCAACTTGGAGGTATATATCCTTGACCAGGCCCCTTCTAGGCCTGCCGAGGCAACCTACCATTTTTCATTAATAACTTCATTAACTGAAACACATTTCTATGTTTGGGTTTAATAATATGCATTCCCCAACTTTTTGTCCCGAAGTGAATGTGTCCCACCTGGGGTGTGTTCTGAGCACAACACTTTTTCCTACTCGTCCGTTGCTATAAGTGATCTGGTCCACAGTTTTTTTCTTTCAATATTTGTTCGTTCGCTCTATGTTGTGACCTTGCCCATAGCTTATGCAGCGCTAATATTCACCTCATTGCAGTTTCTCTCCAGCCATGCGGTCAACCATGATTCCCTCCCAGTTGGTTCCACCATTCATGGTTTAAAATTTTTAGTACAAAATCTCCACCAAATTACTTTCACTAGACTCTCTGTTATCACCCCTATGAAATTCAACCATAGTACCTATAATGGGCTCACTTATCCCAAAAATAAGAATACGATCATGTTTCTCGGTCCTACTGTTTGACCATAGATTTCCTGGAACCCTCACATTACCTCCTCTGAATGCAACTTTACCAAAGACGTGGGCTGAACCTTCCCTTAAAGTACCGACACAGCATACTTTCATGGGGGGGCTATCCGTAGAACTCTCCTTCGACTACTTCAGCCCCTAATTCATTTTATCGAAACCTCGATTAGGCGACGAGATATATTCATGCGGCCTCACCTGAAACTAGCCTAATCCCCAACTATCACCAGGGATTTCGTTGATGCCTTGGTGCTTTCCGCTCCTCGCTAGTTGAGAGCCTCTATGCAGAGGCGAAAAATACCATCCTTGTCGTTGATGCTCATTGCCTTCGCTACGTGTTTTCGATCTCATGACCTCCGAAATACTTCCACTAACAGATAGTCGACTGATGTTAGTAGACATTCTTTTATTGTTCGTTGCGTCTCCTGTTTCTGTTCATTTTTATTCGCACTATATTCGCTCGTGTCATCTCTCAGTTGCCCAACCTTTCTATGTTCATGTAGCACTCACTATTCCCTACCCTCTTGGAAAGTTCCGATGGTATATTGTCTGTTCTTTCCCACTGCCATGAGCCAAAAAACAAGCCCAACTGCCTACTGTGGCTTATCGCTTCTCTTTTTCTTAACCCACATTGATCTCATTCTCAAGCCATCGCAGTGTACACCGATTGTTCTAAGTCTTCTGATGGCATCGGATTTGCAGCAGTGTTTCCGGATTGTGTTGTGCGAGGGCATTTATTACCCCAGGCTACAATTTTTATTGCTAAATTGTATGCCATTCTAGTAGCACTTTCTGTGTGGCATCCATGCCTGTGTCACCATTGTTGTCGGTTCAGACTTCCTTATTGCTTTAACGAGATATGACAAAAAATTGATACACCTCATCCCTGGTTCATCATTTCCAACTTTGGTTATACCGTATCTCAAGCCAGCATAAATATTTTTGTTTTTTGATGGGTACCCGTTCATGTTGACTTACAGAGCAATGAAGAGGCAGACACTGCTGTGAGGCCAGCAGTACATGACTCCCATGTTTCATATAAGACCTATTTTGGGCTATAATTGCTACCGCACCTTCGCATTTGTTGACAACAACGTTGGTCTGATCTCTCTATAAAAACACATTCTTTTAAAACCGGGGAGTATTGGTTTTCTGGACAAGTATGTACCAACGAGATGGGAGACTACACCCCATCGTCTCCTATCTTAGCATCGGCCATGCAGCCAGTACAGCAAACAGCCTTGTTGATCAGGCTCTGAACCACCAGGAGGCCTTGTCCCAGACCGAGGCCGCGGGTTGCGTTGACCCTGAAACTCTCTCCAGTAAACTTCCAGGTAAACACTTACGTCTCTTACTCAAGGGTATCTCATGGAGAGGCACCCATATTCACTCTGTGAGAATTTTTGGTTCAGGTTCCAGTTTCTTTAGCCACATTCTGTTTGAACTGGTCCACTCTATCACCGAGCACGCAGAATTAACCCTCCAACTTCGTCCATCGCTCTACTGCCTACTTGCTGATGGACCCTCTTTTTAACCCAGAAATGTCTCATTTGACTTTTTGACGGTTAGTGATTTACCTGCAGAAACTCTGATGATGATGCCACTAAGTAAAATTCCTCACGGCCTTTCTAAACACATTCTCTGCTACCCTCTACCCAGCACTACCCCACTGCCCCACTTGGCATCCCAAGACCTAGTAATCATCCCCCTCCCTCTTCCAACCCATTACCCCTACATCCTTCCCAGCCTGGCAGCACTGTATGACCTTCGTAGTTTAGCGCTTCTTTTTTATTAATAATAAAAAAATTTTGTGAGAAATTCATTCAGACATTAAAAAATAAATATAAAATCCTTTATAATTTTAAATTTCTTTTAACATTTAGTTTAAAAACAATGACGGTCGATAATGTTTATATAGGGTTCCTTAGGGTGGTGAAGGGGCTCTTAAGTGGAGGAACTAGACCTATTTACCCACCTCCTAATATCTTCTTTCCCACCCATACTCTCTCCATTCTGTTCCTTAATTGGGAATATAAATATTAATATTTAACGCTTTGGCCTCTTCTCTGGGCCCTATACCCCAGCATCACCCTAACTTCCGGAACCTACAACACTCCTTTATGGACTCAGGTATCAGCCTTGCGCTGATTATTTCGATAACCTCTGACCATTCGGTCTTCACTAAATCATGCTCGCTGTCTTCTCCCTTGAAACGGTAAATTCGAGATTGAACCAATACTTTTCCCTTTTAGCTATATCGATGACACTCCTTTCAAAATGGCACCTCAAATTCCCATCTCAGCTCTACCACAGTAAAACTGTCTTCGTATTCACATGCTATCGTCCCAACAAGAAATTTACGCAACATTGCCAATACAGTGAGAAGCAACTCGAGCTACAAGAACCCTCCTGACACCAGGAATGAAACTTGTGTCGGCCATGCAGTCAGACATGTTTTCCAAGCAACTGTTGTCCAAACTGATCTACCACTGTAGGATGCCTTCATCTTGGTTATATAGAAGACAAACATTTTGCAAACATCGCAGATCACTGCAGTAATGCCCAGACTGGTGGTGTAGCTATATAATAATTCATTCCTGCAGCCTACTAACCTCCCTTCCCCACATGCCTTAACTGTTAAGCTCACTCTACATATTTCTGCCTTCTTTATATGTTATATAAAAAGTAAGGAACATGATAAGTTTGGAGCCATCTTTAGATCAGCTCTGTTCCCACAAGGCAACAGTACTCTGCTCCCATCTGTTCCTCATTCCTCATATCTTACATAGACAAGGATCTCAGCCACAGCACCGTGTCTTCCTTGCAGGGATTACACCAGATCTGCATGACAATTTTCTTCTAATGCAGACACTGCAATAGCATCCAGTCGGACATCAACCAAATCTTTCAGTGGGCTGCAGAAAACAATATGTTAAATTTCCACACGATAGAAATTTCAATTAACCTCGAGCCTATGGTAAACACGAAGAAATTAAATCTCATCAGAGTACAAAACAAAATCTAGCCACAAAATACAGCGAAACTCCACGTCAAAGACCTGGTTAGTGATCATGTAGTATGATCTCACTTCAAGGACCCTAACACTGTATCACAAATCGCATCTGCTAGAAAAAGACATGATGGATAATGAAACCTCAAAAACAAGTATTCCAAGCCCATGATGACACTCTATCAGGTCCTTGTTCTATCTAGGCTGAATATTTGCTGCACACTAACAAGCCCCTTCCAAGGCAGGTGAAATTGCTGACCTAGAAAAATTGTACGATAGAACCTCAACGCCCGCATAACGGATAAAAAACACCATAATTTACTGTGTAGTGCATGAGGTTTATCCTGAACCATATTCGTCGCTTGAACGCAGGCGAGATTACGTTAATATATACACCTGGAAAATCCTAGAGGTACCTAGGTGGCCGACTTTGGCAACACGAAAAATCACTCACTAACAAAGCAAAAGTACTTGGCAATTACGATGCAACATCCCCCAATGAAAAGCAGGGGTGTCACTATCACATTAAGAGACCATACAATAAGCGTCAGGGGTTGGCACGCTAGACTGTTCAACTGCCTCCCAGCATACATAAGGGTGATTAACCAACAGACCCTCTGGCAGTCTACAAGCAGGCACAGTGACAATCACCTAAAGTCGGTTCCTGACCAGCCGGGCTGTGGCTCGTACGTTTGGATTACGTTCAGCCTCAGTAAACGCGCTGGTTGATGAGGCTCTGATATTCAACCAGGAGGCCTGGTCACAGACCGGGCCGGCGGTGGCGTTGACCCCTGGAACACTCTCGCAGGCAAACTTCAGGATAACTGGCTTTAATTTGTGTTTAGGTAGATTAAGCTGTGGCGAACATGTTCCAGACACGATTCATTCTACAAATAAATAGTCTCAAAGGAAGAAAGGCCTGTAGAAGGATACAGTTTTTGGCAGCTGCTGCTGCCTGCCTTGTTTGTACACAAACCATAACCCCCCAAAAAAACCCATAAGCACAAACCATACACAAGCTCGTAGTAGGAAGAAACTTCCTATGGTATACTTTTTGGGTATCTTACTAAGAGTACACTCACAATAGTTTTGTTCCTGATACCATTTTTTTTTCAAATTCGGACACTCAATATGGGGTAATGATCTCGCTATGGTAATCACTATGTGTAAAAGATTCACGCTATGGGTATCACTAAGTAAATGATCTCTGCTATGGTAGTCACTATTGTAATGATCTTCCTATGTTATCACTATGGGTAATGAACTCGCATGGGTATCCTAGTGTTAATGAACTCGCAATGGGTATCCACTATGTGTAATGATCTCGCAAGGGTATCACTATGGGAAATGAATCCGCAATTGGTAACACTATGAGTAATGATCACGCTATGGGTATCACTATGGGCCAGATCACGCTATGGGAATCATTCTATGGGTAGATGATACTCGCTAATGGTATCACTATGATAATTATCTCGC
This sequence comes from Cherax quadricarinatus, assembly GCF_026875155.1. Classification (NCBI taxonomy): domain Eukaryota; kingdom Metazoa; phylum Arthropoda; class Malacostraca; order Decapoda; family Parastacidae; genus Cherax; species Cherax quadricarinatus. The sequence goes on along the minus strand of NC_069464.1, from coordinate 25,077,956 downwards.
CATGCGTATCACTATGGGCAATTGATCTCGCAATGGTATTCACAATGGGTAATGAACTCGCTATGGGTAATCACTTGGGTAATGATCTCGGTAAGGTATCACTATGATTAATGATCTCGCTATGGGTACACTATGGTCAATGATCTCGCTATGGTATACACTATTGGGTAAAGAACTCGCAATGTGGTTATCACAATGGTAATGATCCTCTTTATGGTAATCACGATGGGGTAATGATCTCACTATGGGTATCAACTATGGGTAATGATCTCGCTATTTGGTATCACTAATGGGTAATGATCTCGCTATGGTATCACTATTGGGTAATGATCTCGCATGAGGGTTATCACAATGGGTAATGAATCTCGTTATTGGGTATCACTATGTTGGTAATGATCTCTAGTATGGTACACAATGGGTAAAATGAACTCGCTATGGTATCATACTATGGGTAATGATCTCGCTATGGGTACACTATTGGTAATTATCTCGCTATGGGTATCACTCTGGGTAATGATCTCGGGTGCATGGGTTAGCCTTGGGTAATGATCTCGCTATGGGTATCCACTATGGGTAATTGATCTCGGTCTATGGGTATCACTATGGGTAAAGATCTCGCAATGGGTATCCCTATGGGTAATGACTCGCTATGGGTATCACTATAGGTAATGATCTCGCGTGATGGTATCACAATGGGTTATGATATCGCTCTGTGTATCACTATGGAATGATCTCGTTATGGTGGTATCACTATGTGGTAATGATCTCGCTATGGGTCTCACTATGGGTATGACTCGCCTATAGGTACACAATTGGTAATTATCTCGTTTATGGGTACCACAAAATGTGGTAATGATCTCCCTATGGGTATCACAATGGTAATTACACGTGATGGATATCACTAGGGTAATTGATCTCGGCTATGGGTATCACTATGGGTTAATGATCTCGCTATGGGTATCACTATTGGTAGATCACGCTATGGGTATCACAATGGGTAATGACTCGCTATGGTATCACTATGAGGGTAATGATCACGCTATGTGGTATTCACTTTGGGGTAAATGATCTCGCATGGTATCATTATGGTGTAATGATCTCGGTTATGGTGTATCACAATGGGTAATTATCTCGCTATGGGTATCACTATGGGTAATGATCTCGCTATGGGTATCACTATGGGAATGAACTCGTTATGGGTTTAAATAGGGTGAATGATCTCGTGCTATGGTTTCACTAAGGGTAATGATCATCAGCCATGGTTACGCACTATGGGGTAGTGATCTCGCTATTGGGTATCACTAAGGGTAATGATCACGTTATGGGTACAACTATGGGTACTGATCTCTCTATGGGTATCACTATGGGTAATGATCACGGCTAAGGGTGATCACTATTGGATAAATGATCCGCTATGGGTATCACTATGGGTAATGAACACTGGCATGGTATCACTATGTGTAAAATGAACACGCTATGTTGTATCACTATGGTAATGATCTCGTTATGGGTATCACAAACAATGGTGGTATTGATCTCGCTAGGTAATCACTAAGGGTAATGATCACGTTATGGGTATCACTACGGGAAATGAACTCGTTATGGTTATCACTAAAGTGTAAGATCTCGCTATGGTTAACATCTTTGGTACAGAACTCGTTTATGGTTAAAAAGTACCCCAATTTGGAATAAATCACTCTGACTTTTTTGTGTAAACCCAGGTTCTCTACACATATGCTGCTATGTATGAAAAATCCCATGTAACTGTTATTTGTGTACTGAATACACTTACTTACTCGCTATGGTAATGATCTCCGCTAAGGGTATACTTCTCGCCTATGGATAATGATCTCACTCTGGGGTATACATACTTGCGTTTGAAATGATCTCACTATGGGTATACTCTCGCTACATGTAATGATCTCACTCTGTGGGTATACTTCTTGCAATGGTGTAACGTCTCACCTATGGTTATACTTCTTGCTATGGGTAATGATCTCACTATGGGTATACTTCTTGCTATGGGTAATGATCTCACTATGGGTATACTTCTCACTATGGGCAATGATCTCACTATGGGTATATTTCTCACTATGGGTAATGATCTAACAATGTTATACTACTCCTATGGGTAACATACTTCTCACTATGGGTAAGACTTCTCACTATGGGCAATGATCTCACTATGGGTATATTTCTCACTATGGGTAATGATCTATGGGTATACTTCTCACTATGGGTATACTTCTCACTATGGGTATACTTCTCACTATGGGTAATGATCTCACTATGGGTAATGATCTCACTATGGGTATATTTCCCACTATGGGTAATGATCTAACTATGGGTATACTTCTCACTATGGGTATACTTCTCACGATGGGTAATGATCTCACTATGGGTATATTTCTCACTATGGGTAATGATCTCGCTATGGGTATACTTCTCGCTATGGATAATGATCTCACCATGGGTATACTTCTCGCTACAAGTAATGATCTCACTCAGGGATATACTACACGCTACAGGTAATGAATCTCACTAAGGTGTAAACTTCTTGCATGGGTAACGTCTCACTATGGGTATACTTCTTGCTATGGGTAATGATCTCACTATGGGTATACTTCTTGCTATGGGTAATGATCTCACTATGGGTATACATCTCACTATGGGCAATGATCTCACTATGGTATATATTCTCACTATTGGTAATGATCTATCTAATGGTAACTGTCTCACTATGGTTAAACTTCTCACTAGTGGTATACTTCCTCACTATGGTATACTTCTCACTATGGGTATACTTCTCACTATGGGCAATGATCTCACTATGGGTATATTTCCCACTATGGGTAATGATCTATGGGTATACTTCTCACTATGGGTATACTTCTCACTATGGTATACTACTCCACCTAATGGGTTAAAGACCTCTCTATGGGTAATGATCTCACTATGGGTATATTTCTCACTATGGGTAATGATCTAACTATGGGTATACTTCTCACTATGGGTATACTTCTCACTATGGGTATACTTCTCAGTATGGGTATACTTCTCACTATGGGTAATGATCTCACTATGGGTATATTTCTCACTATGGGTAATGATCTCGCTATGGGTATACTTCTCGCTATGGATAATGATCTCACCATGGGTATACTTCTCGCTACAGGTAATGATCTCACTCTGGGTATACTTCTCGCTATGGGTAATGATCTCACTCTGGGTATACTTCTTGCTACGGGTAATGATCTCACTATGGGTATACTTCTCGCTACAGGTAATGATCTCACTATGGGTATACTTCTTGCTATGGGTAACGGTCTCACTATGGGTATACTTCTTGCTATGGGTAATGATCTCACTATGGGTATACTTCTCACTATGGGCAATGATCTCACTATGGGTATATTTCTCACTATGGGTAATGATCTAAATCTATGGGTATACTTCTCACTATGGGTATACTTCTCACTATGGGTATACTTCTCACTATGGGCAATGATCTCACTATGGGTATATTTCTCACTATGGGTAATGATCTATGGGTATACTTCTCACTATGGGTATACTTCTCACTATGGGTATACTTCTCACTATGGGTAATGATCTCACTATGGGTATATTTCTCACTATGGGTAATGATCTAACTATGGGTATACTTCTCACTATGGGTATACTTCTCACTATGGGTATACTTCTCAGTATGGGTATACTTCTCACTATGGGTAATGATCTCACTATGGGTATATTTCTCACTATTGGTAATATCAACAATGGGTATACTTCTTCACTAAGGGTAACTTTCCTCACTATGGGTATACTTCACACTATGGTAATGGATCTCACTACGGGTTATATATCACACTAAGGGTAATGATCAAACTATGGGTATACTTGTCTCACTATGTGGTAATGAATCTCACTATGGGTATATTTCTCACTATGGGTAATGATCTAACTATGGGTATACTTCTCACTATGGGTATACTTCTCACTATGGGTATACTTCTCACTATGGGTAATGATCTCACTATGGGTATATTTCTCACTATGGGTAATGATCTAACTATGGGTATACTTCTCACTATGGGTATACTTCTCACTATGGGTAATGATCTCACTACGGGTATATTTCTCACTATGGGTAATGATCTCACTACGGGTATATTTCTCACTATGAGTAATGGATCGCACTATGGGTATATTTCTCTCTCACTATGGTACTGATTGCTCACTAGCGGGTATATTTTCTCACTAGTGAGTAATGATCTCACAATGGGTATATAATCTCACTATTGGAAATGAATCCCTCACACTGGTATATTCCTCACTAATGATTAAATGGGATCTCACTAATGGGTATATTTCTCACTATGGGTAATGATCTCAGACTACGGGTATACCTTCTCACTATGAGTAATGAATCCACTATGGGTCTATTTCTCACATGGGTACTGATCCACACGGGTATCTTCTCAACTATGGGTAATTGTTTATGTTGTTGACCCTAATTACATTGATAGTAAGGTTCTCTCTACATGTTCAAGTGTGGGGTAGCTTTTTACATCAAGGTTTTATCAGTCTAGGGTAATACTAACATTCATGATTGATCTTCCTCAGTGTCTCTGAAAACCTTTCACCACCCGTCTTCACAGGTTATTTAAACTACTTCTATAAAATATACAACTATATTCTAAACAGAAATGTAAAAAATATACAGTCTACAAAACATAAGTCTACACACTCCCTAACTGCTCTCCTAGGAACAGCCCACTTGCTGCATCTCTACAATTTGCCCTTCTTTCTTCTTGACTTATCTCTGGACTAACCAGTATTTTGACACAATTTAGTCAACCTCAGTATGATGGCTACCACTTAAGGTATAAAACTCACCCCTAGGGCACACAAAATGCCCCAAAAATAAATAGAAGGACCCAGAGGCCTTACCAACTTGAAGCCAACAAGGATAGAGAGAGAGAGAGAGTGAGAGAGAGAGAGAGAGAGAGAGAGAGAGGATGAGAGAGAGAGAGAGGGAGAGAGGAGAGAGAGAGAGAGAGAGAGGAGAGAGAGAGAGAGAGAGGAGAGAGAGGAGATGAGAGAGAGAGAGAGAGAGAGAGAGAGAGAGAGAGAGAGAGAGAGAGAGAGAGAGAGAGAGAGAGAGAGAGAGAGAGAGAGAGAGAGAGAGAGAGAGGAGAGAGGAAAAGAGAGGAGAAGGGGAGAGACAGAGGAGAGAGAGAGAGAGAGAGAGAGGAGAGAGAAGAGGAGGAGTAGAGAGAGAGAGAGAGGGAGAGAGAGAGAGAGAGAGGAAGAGAGGAGCAGAGAGGGGAAGAGAGAGAGAGAGAGAGATGAGGAGGAGAGAGAGAGACGGAGAGAGAGAGGAGAGAGAGAGAGAGAGACGAGAGAGGAAGAGAGAGAGAGATGAGAGGAGAGAGAGAAAAGAGAGAGAGAGAGAGAGAGAGAAGAGAGAGGAGAGAGAGAGACGAGAGTGAGAGGAGAGAGAGAGAGAGAGACAGAAGACAGAGAGAGAGGAGAGAGAGGAGAGAGGAGAGGGAGAGAGAGAGAGAGAGAGAGAGAGAGAGAGAGAGAGAGAGAGAGAGAGAGAGAGAGAGAGAGAGAGAGAGAGAGAGAGAGAGAGAGAGAGAGGGAGGGAGGAGCCTAGCTAAGCTCCTCCCACACCCACCAAAACAACAAAAGACTGTTGCCAAACACAATTCTCTAGTTACTACAACTCTACCACACTTATTTTACTTTTATAAAAGAAATACAACTTTATCAACTACTTATTTAAATGTGTGTTTGTGTGTCTATAGTATAACCTATTATATTGAGAAAATAGGCTTGACCCAGTGGGTTCTCAGTCCCTAAGAGTGATCTGCCCTTAGGGCAATTTAGTGCTGAGTCTCCATCAATTCAATATAATTAGGTATTCCAGAGTAACTGTTATTTGTGTACATCAATATGTTTTGGGTCTCATAGTCCCATAACACTATAGGTATACTTCTCGCTATGGGTAATGATCTCACGATGGGTATACTTCTTGCTATGGGTAATGATCTCACTATTACCTAGAGTTTACCTGAAGAGAGTTCCGAGCCACTGGGGCGTTGACCCCGCGGCCCGGTCTGTGACCAGGGCCCTGGTAGATCAGAGCCTGATCAACCAGGCTGTTACTGCTGGCTGCACACAAACCAACGTACGAGCCACAGCCTGGGAGGTCAGGTACCGACTTTAGGTGCTTGTCCAGTGCAAGCTTGAAGACTGCCAGGGGTCTATTGGTAATCCCCCTTATGTATGCTGGGAGGCAGTTGAAAAGTCTCGGGCCC
>NC_069464.1:25031576-25071127 GCF_026875155.1 Cherax quadricarinatus | reverse complement strand
TCCTTTTTCCCTTCTTAAAACAGACAACGACCCCTGTTCGTTGTGTCATACCCATGCATCCCTTTACCTTTATTTCATTTAGCAAATGCACCAAGCATTCCTTCAAGACCTCCCAGTTACTTAAATAAAAATCATTTGGAATGCCACCAATCCCTGGAGTCTTCCTTACACTCATCCCCTGTAACACCTTCAAAACCTCATCTTCACTTATGGGCCCCTCTATCTCCACCCTGTCTTCTGGTTCCAGGATACGTGATATCCCTTCCTCCATAATATGCAAGTCCCCCATCTTCCTATTACCCCCTCTCATATATATCTCAAACCATTCATGCCTTCAGTCGTTACTAACTGCTGTCCCACCGTGTACCCACCCGCGTCCTGATGTACCTCTAATTTTAACATATTCATTAAATTTTGCCGGATCTTTAATCGCTGCAGAACGCAAGCTGGTTTATCACCCCATAAAACATCTTCCAACCCACCCCTTAATCTTTCACCATCAAACCGTGCATTCTGCATCTCCAGCAATTGCGTCTTTATACCCTCGATCTCTGAAACTGGATATACTCCATGACAACCTTCATAACACTGTTTTAACTGCCCCTCCAATACCTCTGTATCCATATTTCCATTGTCCGACCTCCTTTCCTTTCCTCATATAAAAACTACGGATTCCCGGTTTAGCACATTGCTCCCACCACAGTAATATATCATCTCCCAGCTTTCCTTTATTCCATTCATTTTTCCACCATTCCACAAACTAGTCGACCCTCCATATCACCTAACAAACTACATTTAGTTTCCAATAACTCATAAAACGTTCGGCAACTCACCCATCCCACGTCCACAACCACCCCTCTATGATCCGAAAATACAACATTTACAGTTTCCATATTATTAACTTGTATCCCAGGAGATGCATAAATGCGGTCCAAGCATGAAGCATAACCGTTCCTCGCATAAGTATGCTCAACCACCCACACCTCCCACTAACTACATCCACTAATCCGACTCCCCCTAACACATCCCATAGAACTCCCAACACACACCCAGCTCCCAGCGGCTACACATCCTTCCTACATATCACACTATTCCAATCCCCTCTAAATAATGTATAAACTGGTAATCCCATCATATGATAAATCAATGTGTCCCAAACAAAATCCTCTTTAACACGCCTATTGCTGTCCGCCAGCATGTACACACAAAACACACTCGTACCCCACCCCATGTCCCATCCACCCTCACTACTCCCATCTCCCCCTTCTTCCCAGTGCAACAGTTGAAAAGGACTGGCCTCAGCTATTAATACTGCAGCGCGTCCCTTAAGCTTCCCAGTATATCCATCATAAACCTTGTACTCATCTATTAACAAATCCCTTCCATACCTAAAATTATGCTCTTGTAAAAATGTGATCTGTATTCCATGCCTCTTTAAAAAGTCACTAAAGATCTACACTTACATCGGCTCTTAGGCCATTTACGTTTAACGTTAGGCGCTTAAAAATGATATCGGGGGCTTACCAATCGATCGATGTCCATACAGGTCCTTACGTTTTTGCACAGTAAGCTTTTCACAATGCCCTTTCCTTGCCTCACCTTTCCCCTGCCCCTTACCCCACCTGATGTTTTTTTGGAACATACACTGAGCATTTCTTTCCAGATCTTTGCGCAGGTGTCAGAACATCATCACTGTCAGAAACACCTCCCTCTCTCTTTCGTGATGCCTCAACTATGTGCATGCCCTCATCTACACTTTCAACTTTATGCACTTCAACCACAGCCTCACAAATCCTCATCCCCACACCCACAATTGCCCTCCTCATGAATTCCACCTTATTGCAGATGTCCCATCCGACACCATACGTAGTGTTCTGTCCCTATTCTGATTCTCCAAGAATCTTTGTATAACAGTGTCTATTGCAGCTGAAACTTCACTACCATTTCACCTTGTCTCACCTCATCCTCTATATACATGGTCTCAGTCACCTGAGAGACCTCCGGTAATGTTACACATTTCACCGGATTGTCCTCCACGACTTAACTCCATGCCCTCTGGGCCGGAGGATGCTCCCGTGTTGACTGGGCCGTCACCTCTCTCTCCTTCTCCACTCCTTTCCCTTCTCCATGCGTCTCAGTTGATGATCGTCGAGGACACATCGCAGCCATAAAATCATACACTCCACACAGTCTGCGTGTTCTTCTCTGTCCTGCATATGTGACATATACCTGAGTTCTAAAGTCACTTAATGTCACATATGATGGAATAGATTTGCGCAAGGACATCTTAAGGGTAAATGATCCCTCAGGCAGTCCAATACTTTCCCAGACCCCTTTCCCAACTGTTCTTGAGTATAAACCAAACTCTTCGAAAATTGTTTTTTTGTCTTCCTCATCTGCTTCAAATGGGAGTTCCATATCTTTCCCCAAGTTTAATACTTGGATCGCCCCTCATACGTATTAAAAACCCGGGGGTTTTAACCAGCATACACCATTTGGTATTTTCCCCATCTTGTCTTACAGCAGCCGTCACGAATTTCACAAAGATTTTGTAGCTCCATTCAAAAAAAATTCTTAAAATGTCTTTGTTGATGCGTAGGTATCTTTAAAGATGTCGCAGCAAAAACTTAGCTTTGGTGTTATAAATGGCTTTCAACCTCAATACACAGAGTGTTTTTCCTTCCGGGTTGTCTGCGCATCTTGCAAAATTCGTCGTGCTACCACTGTAGCGGGCAGCAGCCAAGCCCGCCCTCCCCCAAGGGGTTTTGCGAATGCGGAGAAAAAGCGAAGCCAACTCTCGACCCGAAAGCGGGGAGGAAATGTTTAGAATTAACCTTATTTTTTTTGCTCTCTATGGGAACATGAATATTCATCACCACCCCCAGGGAAATTTTTGTGAAATAGCAGCCTTCCTTATTAACTTTATTATTATTATTATTATTATTTATTATTTTTTTAATTATTATTATTTTTTTTTTATTTTTTTAAAGGGTGCCACTGGTTCCCTCTGAGGTTGTTCTAAAAACCTCCAGGAAGGTGAACGATTTCAACATTAAATTCTGATACCTTTTCTTCACAGGGTAATCCCTCCCTTTTTTTCTTTTCGCTCCCTGCCCACGGTGGAGTGGGGTTTGTGCTCTGCACCCCTCTGCTGTCTTCAGGCGAGTACCACTCCCCTCAAAAACCTTGAGTAGTGAGGCGTGTGCTGTTTGGGGGATACAAATGGCGGAACATACAGTACGGAGAGGAAATCTATCTGCATAGAGCGGGGGTTTCGTGTTATTTAAAGTGGAGTACGTGTCGTCCTTCCTAACATCTCGGGATACATATGGTATTCCCAACGGGAATTGTATGGCTTTCCCCCTTAAGGTTTAACAAGAATTTTTGTGAAATTTCTACAGTCGATTTTCACAAGAATTGTGAGCTTTCCCAGGAAAAGCATGAGTGTAAATTAAAGATGGTTGTTGTGTTACATGCGTCTTAAGTATTCACATGGGTAAAAGGTAGGGAAATGCCCCTTCGAGGCTACGGTTAGGGCCTAGGGTTTTTTCGAATTATGGGACAGTGCTTCTGCACAATGGGGGTGGGGGGGCCCCTATAAAGGAAGCCGGAAGGTTCTACCCCCTTTAAAAATGACTTTAACAAGGCCTATACCATCCTATTTTACGATGATGGGTTGTAGAACACAGGTTTATGTGTACTTGCTGGGAAAGGGGAAAAATGTGTCTTGTAGTCTTATGAGACATGGCCCCCGTGCTAGGAGGGGGTTTTTCCGAATTTGACACTCCAATTTGATTCAAAATCGTGTAATTTGGTGCTGGCTCTGATGCCTCGGGAGGCCCGGAGGAATGACTCTGGAGCGAAGAGGTCGCCGGGAGGTGGGGGGCGGCGGCGGCGGCGGAGACATGTGTCACTCTCCAGGGGGGGGGGGGGGGGGTTTGAAGGTGACATTGAGGGACTTTGTCCAGAAGTTAAACCAGGATGGGTTATTGGCAATGTGATAAAGGATTTTTGGGATGAGGGGGAAACCCCTGTGAAAAAGGTGCCCTCAGTTCATGTGAAGCTGGAATTTTTGGGGGACAACAAATTTTGGGAAGACTTGAGAAAGATTGGGGGGAGCATTGGTGGCCGTGGGGGTACACCAGGAGGTTTTGTCTGAGGGGGGATATGGTGAAAGTGTGAGTTCTAGGAAACGAACTCGGCATCAGAGATAAATGAGGTAAATTACCCCGGGGCAGAGGGGGGAAAGAAGTCAGGGGCAGCGGTTGTGGGCCGAGGACCATAGTGGTAGGGGTGTGCCTGAGTTGAAAATTGGGGAAAAGTGAGGGGAGAGGTGACTGCACGGGAAAACTCGAGGGGGCAAAGGAACAGTAATATGAAAAGTGCAGTGGGTAAACCCCAGGGCTTAGGGGAAAGCCCCCCTTCTGAATTTTCAGTGTGTCACGCTTAAGTAATGGATTAAGTGAGGTCAAAAAAGTTTGTTGGAGTGGTTTTTAAGGCGGTTTGATGTTGAATATGCTTTTTGCAAGAGCATAATCACAGGGCTGGGTGTGTTGGGGGGTTTGAAAGGATATCGGATTATGTAACCAGTGGTTTGCAATTGAAGGTGGGGGTAGCGTTCGGTAAAGGAGCCCACCCCTTGCGTGTCTCGGTGGGAAAGGGGGGGGGTGGGAGGATGTGAGGGGGATGGCGTCTGGGTGGAGTCGAGTTAGTTTCGGGGGATTTTACTGCCAGCAATGTAATATCAGGGTAAAGTAGATTTTGTCAGAGAGGTATTGCTGTATCATTTGAGGGTTTGCCGCTATAACGTAATAGGGGGTGATTGGAATTGTGTTTTTTAGGGGGTGATGTCGAACCGAGAGGGGCGGGTTTGTGCTGAGTGTGCTGGGGTGTATTGGAGATATTGGGGTTGTTGATGTGGGGGGAGGGGGGTTCCCTAGTGGAGCATACTTCATCCGTAGGGGTAGAAGCGCGATTAGACAAAATTTTATTTTAAAGGGGTATAGTTTTTGTGAGGGGCAAACTTTGATGTGGGGTTTTGTCACGAGCGGTTAATGCAGATTTGATGTGGGGGGGATGGTCGTTTTATTCTGGGTATGGAAAAAATGTAAGGCTTCTTAAGGAGGAGGGGGAGGGCCTTTTTTCAGGATTGGTGGTTGCCTTTTTGGGAGGTAGGAACGGGGATAATCTGTTAGATTGGTGGGAAAGCGGGAAAAAACCGGGAAAATAGCAAATTTTTTTTAAGGTAGGGGACGAGAGGAGGCGGGGTGGCTTTTTGGGTTGCAAAATTTCTGGGGGGGACGTTGCAAGATTGTTATTTTGGGGGAGGTGGTAGGGGGTGAGGGGACAGACTGCGGAGTAAAATAGCTAAATTCACAATGATGGGTTTTGATGCATTTAGGGTTAGGGTGGGGTTAGGGATTTTTTGTGGGGGTAAACCCCGTCTGGGTTGTTTTACGAAAATTTGGGCCCGACAGAGTGTAACCACCATTTACAATTGGGACAACCCCTGGGGGGGGAGGGTATCCAGTGGGTCGATCCTACCAAACGGAAAGTATGAGTCTCTAGTGATAGTGGTTTAGAGAAAAATGGAGTTGGAGGGGGGGGGGTTTGGGGGGTATTTTTGGGGGGGGGTTCCATAGCGTTTTAAGTGGCAGGAAGAGTGGGGTTGGAGGTTGGTATAAGTGGGGTTTGGGGGAAGAGGCGTTTTCGGGATGGCCCCGGGAAAACCCCCGGGATAGAGGTATACCAATGATTTTTATAGGGCACTTGGGGGGTTTTAGGCAGTGTTTTTGGCTATTGGCCCATTTTTAAACTAGTGGAAGTTGGGCATTCGCAAAGTACGGGTTCATAGTTTTGGTGCCAAAAAAGGGGGGGGGGGGGGTTTAAGAGTTGAGTGTTTCCCTTTGCAATATCTTTGATGTGGCTGATTACGTTTTTGCGAAAATTTTTGGGGGTAATGATAAAGAAGGTCATGGGTCGGTGATACTGGGGGACGTTGGTACCCCGGGGAGGAGTTGGGGTGGCATGGTCGTATTGGGAAAATTTCCCTTGGGGTGTAATAAGGGGGGGTATTCTAGGTCTGGATTGGGGAAAGTTATGATTATGTGGATGGGGAAATTTTTTGTTTGAGAGTATGGTGAAAATGGGTTTTGGAGGGGGGTGGTTGGGGGGGTGGGGACTTTGTAGAAAATGCATAAATGAGGAAAGGTAAAGGGGGTTGGGGTAGTTCAGTAAGCATGGGGAAGGGTTTAAGGGGGGGTGTCCCTCTCCCCAAATACCTTTGCATGTATGCAGAACCCTTTCTAGTTTGGTTGATGGTGGGAGGGGAAAGGTTGGGGGGGAGTGGGGTATTGGGGAATATTGTTGGTTATGTAGATGATAAAAATGTTTTACTTAATGAGATTGAAGTTTAAGAAAAGTGGGAAGGGAAATTTGAGATTTTTGGGAATGCTACTGGGATGAGAGTTAAATAAGCGGAAAATCCGGTTGTTGGAGGTAGGGTTGGGTAGGGGGGACCTTGGGGGGGAGTTTGGTTGGTAACTGAGATAGGCAAAAGATTTTGGGATTTTTTTTTTGGAGATGCACAGGAGAGAGGGGGTTAATTCAGAAAGGGTTTAAAATGGAAGAGCTTTGGAGGGCTGAGGGTTAAGGGCCGGGGATTTAAACCTTGCAAAAGGGTTGTGTTGGAAATACGCTGATTTTAGAAAGGGTGTGGGGGGGGGGGAAAATTTTACCCATTAAAAGTCAGGATTTATGGAAAGAAAAGAAGGGTTTTAAGGATGGTGGGGTATGGGGGGGCGTGGTTGGGCAAAGATGTAGTAATGATGCGGTAAGCGGGGGAGGACTGGATTGTTGCATTGGGGTCTGGGTGAAGGCGCTATAGTGAAGCGAGGTATATTGGCAGGGGGGAAAGGGGTCTTCGGGTGGGGGGGTGGGGGGGGATACCGAAATGGTGGGGGGGCAGGGACTTAGTGGAGTGTAAAGACATGTTGCGGTTTTTTGTTAAGGTTGCAATGTTAAAAAACTAAAGGGTTTTTAAAAGGTTGTGGGTTGGGCCTCGTCGGGAATTAATGCAAGGGATGCAGTGTACCCCCAATCGATTGGAGGGTGATATGGGGGAATTCAGTAATTAAAAATCCCCGGCAAAGCGAGGGAATTAGTATATAGATTTCTTAGGGGGATTTAGCATCGAAAGAGGTGCTAAGACGAATGGGTTTTGGAGAAGGCGTCATGCGCTTTTTGGGGGGATGTTGAAACGGCTTTTCTGTAGTATATTTTTGTTCTGATTGGAGGTGGAAAGTTTGTGGTTAAAGAGGGTTTTCTTTTTATTGGAGGGGGGAAAGAATCCCCTTAGGGCTTTAATGTTAGATAGGGAAGGGGTACCCAAAGAGGTGGGAAGGGATCAATATGAAATAGTTGATTATTGTATGTTTCTTGGGGAATGAGGGAGGGGGGGGGAAAACTTTAGGTAAAAGCGTTGGCGGCGAGTTTTTATAGGACAGCATGTAGGAAACAAACAATTATATGGGGGAAGGTGGGTAATTAGTTTTCCGGAGGGATATGTGGACTTATGTTGAAGTTTATCCTTTGGATGGGGTGAGAGGAAAGGGGGGTTGGTCTTTTCGTGGTGGCCCTTGGTGTGTTGGAAGTGGTGAGGTATGGTTGTTTGGTTTGCAAGGGGTTTGATGTGGGTAAAGTTTATTGTAGGGACCCTTTGGGGGCTCCGGGTATGTAGACCTTAGAATTTTTGTAAAATCAAGAGTAAAAAAGTTGTATGTGTTTTTCGGTTTTTTTCCCCTTATTGTTATAAAAATCTTTTATATAGGGGGGTTTATATTTTTGTTAATGTGAGGTATGTCTTATTATTTTTAATTTAAGATAGATTTAGCCTTTTTATACACCTTCTTTTTTATTTTATTGAATTGTACTTATGCACTATGTACGAAAAAAATTTAAATTTGATGGGGTTATATATACCCTTAATTTTTTTTGGAAGGTCCTATTATATATTGAGTGTTAATCGTAACATTAATTTGTGTATTTTGGGGTTTTGGGGGAAAAAATGTTTTTTATAGTTTAATTTGTTTAATTTAGTTTTTTTAGCAATATTTAGGATTTATTTTTTTATGAATTTTGTTTTTTTAGGAAAAATGCACTAATATTATTGATGGTTAAAGTTTCAAAATTTTTTTTTCGGGCTGTTTTGTTTAAGCCTGGTTTTTTTTTTTGGGAATTGTTTGGATTTTAGGAAAATTGTTTTAATGAAAATTTATTTGGGGGTTTTTGAAGGGGCTTAAACGGGGGGGGGTAAAAAGCATGGTATGGAAAAGAGTTTGAAAAGGGTTTAAATTTTAATTTAAAAAAAAAAAAAAAAAGGGAAAAAATAAGGTTGGGGTTTGGGGTTTTTTTTATAAATATTTTGTTAAAATTTTTTATTACTTTTAATTTATTAAAAATTAATTTGGGGGGAAGATTGGGAAACAGTTTGCCCAATTAAATTTGTTTATTTTTAAAGAATTTTTTTTTTTTAAAAAAATTTTGTTTTTTACGTTTTGGGTTTTTTAAAAAAATTGAAAAAAAAATTCCCCCCTTTTCCAAACCCTCCAAATTTTTCTTTTGAAATTTTTTAAAAAGGGTTTTTGACGGGTTTGACCAAATGAGTTTTTAACGGCCCGGGCCGCGATCCAAGTCCCATTTTTTTCAAAAAAATTAAAACATGACACGAAACCCCTTTTTTTGCATTAGGAATAAGGGCCCCCACTTAGTCGCCCCCAGGGGGGAAGGGGCTGAAAGCCGGGAAAGGGGTGCTGGCTAAATTCTTTTTTTGGGATATTTGAAAGATCTATTTTTTGCGAAAACGCCAAACTTGAAGTTAATATGCCCGGGGTTTAAATTTCCGGGATGTTTTTTCGGGGTTTTTCAAAACAATTTTAAGGTGGGTTTTTTTAAAAATATTTAAATTCAAAAACGGAAACCCTTTTTTGGCAAGCAAATTTGGAAAAACTTTAACTTGAAAGTTAAAAAAGTAGTTCCCAAAAGGAAAACTTTTTCGTCAAAAAAACGGATTGGGAGGAAAAAAAAACACCCGAATTTTAACTACGGGGATTTTTGGAAAAGGGGTTTTTAGGGGTTACCCCCCCAAAGTTAATTTTTTTAGACCAAAAATAATTTGGTTTTCCATAAATTTATTTGGGAAAGGGAATTGATGGGGGTTTTTTAGGGAGTCAAAAACTGAAGGGAAAAAATTTCGTTTCAAATTCGGGTTTTTAAAAGTTCCCAAAATGAAGAGATGGGAAGGGGGGGGGAAAAAGGATTTTTATTAGGACGTTTACTTTCATAAAAACGGGTATTGTTAAGTAAAAACAAGTCTGTTTTGGAAAAATTTTTGACATTGAAAGTTAATTTTAGTTGAAACCTAAAAAATTTTGTAGGGGGCCCAAAAAGATACAGGGGGAAAAATTTTAGGGGGACAAAAGGGGTAAAAGGAAATTTGGGTTTTTTTTTGTATTAGGAATTTCTTTACTGGGGAATTTAAAAATGTTTTTTAAATAGTTGGAAAGTTTTTTGAAGGTTTTTACAGCCCAAAGGGGGAATAAAAAGCGACTTACTGGGAAAATGAATCCCGGGGGTTTAATTTAAAGTTAGGGAAGGGTGGGGGGCCCCCAAAAAAATTCGAGAAAGGGAATTTGATAAAGGGGGAATTTTGAAAACATCCCCGATTTTGTTTGAATTCGAGGGCTTGAAAATTATTTTGTTTGGCTTAACGGGAAAAAATTAATAGACAGTTTTTAACTACATGGAAAGAATTTAAAAGGAAATTTTAAAAAAATAAAAGAACCCAAAAAATATAAAAGGTGAAAAATTTACTGGATTTGAAAAATTTTAGGTATCAAAAAAAGGGGGGGGCTTTTGACAGATAGGGTAAAGGGGTTAAAAGGGGTTTGGAAAAATAAAAGGGTATAAAATTTTAAATTCTAGGGACTTAACCCAAAAAATTTTTTCCCGGTTTAAAAGAAAAATAGGGGTAAATAGGGCCCAAAAATTTGGGGATTTTCTGCAAAAAGAAATTTTTGTGCTGTTTTTAAAAAAACTTTTTTCGGGTTTTTTTACAGGAAAAAAAAATTATTTCCCGGAATTAAAAATTTAAAATGGGCAAAGGGGATAAAAAAAGTAAATCTCACTAGGATTTGGGGAAGAATAAAGCGAACAAAAAGCAAGGGTCCCATGATTTTTTAAGGGCTTAAGGGGCAAAAGGAAGGTAAAAATTAAATAAATTTTTAAATTCTTAAAAGGTTTAGTAAGACAAGTAATTTATTTTTAAAAAAACAAGGGGGGGTTTCCGCAAAAGGAAAAGTGCCCCCAAATTTAAAATTATTCTTTCGGAAAAAAAATCTCGTAAAATATTTTTTAATGATAAAATATTAAAAACGGGCTTGTTAAATTTTAAATTTCCGAAAATTTTACGTTCCCGATGTTTTTTTTATTTCTTTAAAGAAGGGGTTTTTAGTTTGACCAAAAATTTAAAAAAAACAGTATGGCATTGGGGGAAGGGTGCTTCCTTAACAGGCCCCCAAAACGGAAACAAAAGGGGCCCAAAAAGGGGAAATCATGGGGCATTAAAAATGGGTTTCCCCAAATCGTTTGGGCCCCCTTGTTGTTTTAATTTATACAATGATCAAAAAAGGGTTTCTATAAAATTAAAAACCGTAAAGTGGGGGGAAGATTAAAATGATTTAAAACTTAGGAAATTTAGACAAACTTTTTGGTCGAAAAGTTTTAGAAAGCAGTTTAAAGTGGGGAAAAAAAGGGGGTTTTGGTTAATAAAGGCTTAAACCCCAAAAGAAGCAAAGGGGGTTGGGGATTATGGGAACCTTTTAAAAAAGGCTCCAAAATGTTGGTTTTGGGTTTATATTTAAAAATTGCAAAAATAAAGGGGATATGCCTTATACACATTTGAAAAGGATGATTTTAGTAAAATTTGGTTCCTTAAGGATAAAAATTTTTTGAAAAATTGCAGGGTGCAAAATTTAAAAATTGGATTTAAAAATTCCAAGGAAAAAATGAAGACCTTAAACATTACGTTGCGAAAGAGGGGGATGTAAAATATAAAAAGAAGAAAAAAAAGTATTAAAAAAAAGGCTTAAATTTTCCCCAAAAAGGGAAACCCCAAAAATGATTTAAAAATTGTAAGTTTTTTTTAAAAGGCATTTTGGGTTTTTTTAAAATGGGCTTAAAATGGGAAATCACTAGTTTTTATTTAACTTTTTTAAATTCCCAAAAGGGTGGATTTAAATACATATGGGAGGGGGGATTTTAGGGACTTTAAACGATTATTTTTGGGTAGATTAAAAGGGGGTAAAGTTTGAGGGGGTAAATTTAAAGGACCGCATATGGGAAAGGTGTGGGCCCCCTTTTAGTTTTTTTTTTTTTGAATTTGGGAGGGTTTTGGGGGAGTCTTACCAGTTTGTTTTTGAGCAGGCTGGTTAAATTCCAAAAAAGGGAGACATTTAAGTTGGGGAGCATCATTTTTTTGGGGGTTGAAAAATTTTTTGTATGTGTTATTTTGGAAATTTAAAACCCCGTTTTCCCAAAATGCTCGTGCCTTTTCCCCCTTTTTTATTCTTATGAAATTTAAAGAGTTGTTTTCTTTTTTAACGGGTTTTAGTGATGTATGCCCAAAAAAAACACCCCAAAGTTTTGGCATTTCATAAAAAAAAAATCTTGGGTTTTGAGTTGAATTATTGGGGGTTTGGGTATGAAATTCTTTCAACGTAAAAACCTTAAATTAACTAAATTTAAAAAGATACCCCCCAAAAACCTATTAATAAAAAAAAAGCCTTTTAATTTTATCTTGGAAAATCCCTATTAAAACAAATAGGTGCTATATTTTGAAATAATAAAATTTCTTTTTTTATTTTTAAAATTTTTGGGGGAAGACGGTAATTTCAAAAAAATTTTCCAAAATTAATATTTAAAAAACCCTTTTTCCCAAAAATTCATAGTCCAAAAAATTGTTTTATTTCTGGAAAAATTTTTAAATCATAAAGCGAAAATGGTTGTTTAAAGAACAAATTTTTTTATTTTAAAATTTAATTTCACTGTTAAGGGGAGGGAAGGGTTTTTTTGGAAAATTTAAATTTTTAATTCTCATTTTAAATCAAGAAACGCCGGGGAAAAATCCTTTTTGGGACAAATTTTTAAAAAAAAATTTTTGGTGAAGGGTGGCTTGGACAGAAGATTTTTTTTATTTCTTATTTTTTAAAAGCCCTCAGTTGGCAAAAAAAAGTATTTGATGGGGAAAAAAACAGGGTAAACTGGGTCATGTGTCCCACCATAGCCCAAGCAGAAATTGAATGAACTTTTAAAAAACAGGGGTGTCACCCTTGAGAAAAATGCTATATCACATTCCCAATCAATCATTGGGATTTGACCTGGAGATCTTCCCCAAAGTGGAAGTATCCCATAGTGAGATATTACAGTAGTGAAAAGATCCCCATGTGAGATCATTACCGTAGTGAGAAGTATACCCATAGTGAGTCTTTCCCCTAGTAAAAAATATGCCTAGTAAATTTTTTTACCCTGTGGAAGTATACCGTAAGCTGCCAAATATACAAGTAAGTTAAAAATAAAAAATAAAAAATAGTAGAGCTTCACTTAAAGGGGTTTATTAAATAGAGATTTTCAAGGGGTCTAGTAGAATTCAGAAAATCAACCACCCAAATGTTATGAAAGTTGTGTAGTCTGGTAAATCAAAAAAACGGGCTTCAATTGATAAATTGTTTTTTTTTGGGAAATTTGGTGTCACCCCCTATGAGATATCCAAGAACTAGCTAAAAGCAGTATTTAAAACGGGAAGTGTTTTTTTGAGTATGCCCAAATGAGATAAATCTGTGGACTAAAATCACTTGGTATTAAAAGAGGTAATATCAAAGCTGTTTCTAGAAAACCGGGAAAGCTTTCACAACAGATGGGAACATAAAAAGTCTGGGCTGAATGGTACTGCCTTGTATGGCCCATGTAGTAAGAAAACTGAAAGGCTGTAGGTGTGTCCTGGTAGCATTAAATGTGGGATGATAGGCTGCCCTGGGGACAGTAAGGTTTTAAGTGGGGGGGGTGCGTCCTGGGAGACAGC
Source organism: Cherax quadricarinatus (assembly GCF_026875155.1). Classification (NCBI taxonomy): domain Eukaryota; kingdom Metazoa; phylum Arthropoda; class Malacostraca; order Decapoda; family Parastacidae; genus Cherax; species Cherax quadricarinatus. The sequence goes on along the minus strand of NC_069464.1, from coordinate 25,057,992 downwards.
AATGGTGAAAACTGGAGATTTTGTCCGGTGTCAGGGAAAAATACGCAGGAGAGAAGATATAAATTTACCTCATGGAGACGGAGCTTAGTGGGGAAAAAGGTTTTTTGTCAAAGACAAAATTAAAAAATATTGCAAATGTAATGCCAAGGAAAAAGCAAACAAGAGGACCCATAGCAACAATGGGTTATTTTCCAAAAACAAATGGTGGAGCTCCCTTGTTTGGGGTTGTGAGGATAGGAATAAAAAGGTAAAAATGACCCAAAAGGGAATACAGTCACAGAAACCAAGGCAAACAGAAACAAGCCCGGCACATCTATGCCTTGTATCTGCGGATAGGAAATCTGGGGAAAAACAGAGGGAGTGCAACTATGACCCCCCTAGAAAAAAAGCCGTGCCCTTTTGGGAAAGGAAAATGAAACTCCCCCCTGTAATTTTCCCCCCTAAATGTGTCCCTCTTCAGTAAAGGAAAGTGTGTATAACTTAAATTGCAGGCACACCCCTAAAGGGGCTAAAAGATACAAACTCCGGCCATGGGAAAAACCCGGGTAGCCCCAGCCACTCAAGAGGGAGAGGTTTTTTAGCGCCAGGAAGGAAAAAAAAACTGGCTGGAAATGGCGGGGGAAAATCGTACACCTAAATCCAGTCATTCTGGAGTGGAACCACAGTCGATTGCCTCCACTCCAAACCAACAGGATTCAGATACTATTACCGCGAAAAAAAAATCCATTGCCCAGTACTAACAAATACACCAGTCGGATGACAATTCTTCTTTGCCAAATATACAGGGGTTCTAAAGCCAGCAACAAACAAACAAATTACCATTTCATCCGTGGCTGCTTGCAGAGGCATAAAATGAAAGTTCGCGGCATCATTTTATTATAGAGGACCCACACAAGATCACTTGGACAACGAAACATTGGATCCCAGGTTACAAACCTATACAGATGTCGACAGAGTGAACAGGCGAAAGGAGGAGGGGGGGGGGGGGCGGGGGGGAGGGTTTGCCTGTACATTGCGGTCACTTGTTTGCACAGAACTGCTTAATGCTCAAATGATGTAGTTGGTAGTTTTAGCAGAAAAGATCGAGAACCAAAACTTAGTATTGTTGGTAGTCTACAAGCCTCCGGATGCAACGTCCCAGCAATTCCAGGAACGCTGTTAAAAAATGAAAACACTGTCTGGACAAAATCTGCGAGCTCCTGCCCCAACATCTTGCCTCCTGGGGGAGTTGATGGTCACTTAAAGGCACCTAAAATGGAGAAATTTAGCAAATAATGTTGTTGCGATAATAATAACACCAGGAGGCAGCTCTGACGAGGAACTCACACAAACACGAGCTTAAAATCTCTGCACAAAATTCAATTTAAACCAGCAAATAATAGAGCCTACTTAGACTGGAAGAATACGCTAGACCTCATTCTTCACTAACAATGATGATTGATACGAATGTCACTATATCAAAAACAATATACTCAAAACCACAACATAATTGAGGTTAGACATGTATGTGCGGAACAGCCCAGACCGACATAATGAGACTAGTCACGATGGGAGCATTCATCAAATTAACCTTCAATAACAAAAAATAAAGTGGGACCAGTAAACCAAGTCCTGACCGATATAGTGGGAAGATTCGACTAAGCAACACAGAACCCAATTATGCCTAGAACAGATTAACTCAGTGGCACTCGATTGTGATGCACAAGGCTTATTCCTCTAAGAAAAAAGGGAGGGGGAGAAGGAGTAGATGAGTAAATAGAAAGAGACAGGCGCTCCCTTTACAGTCGACGAAAAAAAAGAATAACAGAGCGCTAAAAGAGGCAATATATCTGAAATGCGTTAGGGGAGAGTCACTGAGTCAGAGAAAATAGCAAGCATCGAACTGAAGCTAAAGGAATCTATAGGAGTCAGGAAATTGCGGGAAGAAAAAAGGCCATAAAAGAAAATCGATTAGAACCCAAAATATTTCTTTTCATATGCCAAATCAAAGTCGAGAACAACGTCCAGTATTGGGCCCCTAATTAATACAAGATGGGTCTACCCACAGATGACAGCAAGGAAATGATGAGCTACCCAAGTCCCGATTATGACTCAATTTTTAGCAAGCCGGCTACAAGACTGAGAGTCGAGAGGGAAAATGAATTTTTTATGGAGAAGGAGAGCCACAGAATTTGGTTAAAACACAAGCCTTTCTGATGTTATCCTGACGCCAAATGACTATCGAACAGGCAATAAATGACATGCCCATGGCACTCTGCCCCTGGGCCAGGATCATGGAACTCCGTGTTCACCAAGAACTGCATGAAGCCCCTATCACGACTTTTACCATCCTATGGAGAGGGAGCATGGACACGGGGTTCGTCCCACAGTTGCTAATAACAACAGACATAGTCACACTAAACAAAAGGGGCCAGTAAAGCAATAGCAAAAACTCAAACCGATAGCACTAAATCCATATCACTAAAATCTTTGAAAGTGTCTTAGATGCAAGATCGCCACCCATCTAGGAAACCCTTCTATTACACAAGCCAGGGCAACACCGATTAGAAAACAGGACGCTCCTGATGTCTCCAACTATTGGATCACGACGACAAGGTCCTAAGATGCACTTGAAGGACAAATAGAATGAGACATAATATATACAGACAATTGTGACCCAGGTCGTAATAGCGCACCAAATGCGTGCTAAAGGAAATAACAGGAAAAAAGGTGGTCGAATGGATCTATAATTTCCTCACAAACTGAACACAAAGAGTAGTAGTCAACAGATTAATGTCCGAGGCAACTATGGTGAAATGCTCTGTTCCCAAAGGCCAGTATCGCTTCCCATCTTTGTTCACTCATCTCATATCTGACCCATGACAAGGATGTCAGCCACAGCACCGTGTCTTCCTTTGCAGATGGACACCCGAATCTGCATGACAGTGTCTTCCATTGAAAAAGCACTGGCAAGCTCCAGGCAGACATCAACCAAATCTTTCAGTGGGCTGCAGAAAACAATGAAGTTCAACGATGAGAAAATTTCATATTACTAAGCTAATGGTAATATGAGGAAATTAAATCCTTCATCAGAGTACAAACAAATTCTGGCACAAAATTAGAGCGATACACCAACATCAAGACCTGTTAGTGATCATTTCGGAGGATCTCACCTTCAAGGACCATAACATTGTATCAAGGCATCTGCTAGGAAAAAGACAGGATGGATAATGAGAAAACCATACAAATCTAGGGATGCCAAGCCCATGGATGACTCTCTTTCAGGTCACTTGTGCTATTAGGCTGGAATATTGTGCACACTAACATGCACCATTCAAGGCAGGTGAAATTGCTGACCTAGAATATGTACAGAGAACCTTCACGGGTGCGCCATAACAGAGTAAAAAACACTCAATTTACTGGAGAGCGCTTGAGGTTCCTGATTCCTGTATTCCCTGGAATGCAGGCAGGAGAGATACTTGTTTATATACACCTGGAAAATCATTAGATTTGGTAGTACCCGAAACTTGCACACGTAAATATCATTCACTATGAAAGCAAAAGACTTGGCAGACGATGGAACATCCCCATGAAAAAGCTGGGGTCGGTGTCACTAGCACATTAAGAGACAATACAATAAGTGTCAGGGGCCCGAGACTTTTCAACTGCCTCCCAGCATACATAAGGGGGATTACCAATAGACCCCTGGCAGTCTTCAAGCTTGCACTGGACAAAGCACCTAAAGTCTGGTACCTGACCTCCCAGGCTGTGGCTCGGTACGTTGGTTGGTTGTGTGCAGCCAGCAGTTACAGCCTGGTTTGATCAGGCTCTGATCTACCAGGGCCTGGTCACAGACCGGCGCGGGCGGGTCAACGCCCCCAAGTGGACCCGGAACTCTCTCCAGGTAAACTCTAGGTAATAGTGAGATCATTACCTGTAGCAAGAAGTATACCCATCGTGAGATCATTACCCATAGCTAGAAGTATACCTATAGTGTTATGGGACTATGAGACCCAAAAAATATTGATGTACACAAATAACAGTTACTCTGGAATACCTAATTATATTGAAATTTATAGAGATCAGCACTAAATTGCCCTAAGGGCAGTCACTTTAGGGACTGAGAACCCGCTGGGTCAAGCCTATTTTCTCAATATAATAGGTTATACTATAGACACACAAACACACATTTAAATAAGTAGTTGATAAAGTTGTATTTCTTTTATAAAAGTAAAATAAGTGTGGAAAAGTTGTAGTAACTAGAGAATTGTGTTTGGCAACAGTCTTTTGTTGTTTTGGTGGGTGTGAGAGGAGCTTAGCTAGGCTCCTCTCTCTCTCTCTTTCTCTCTCTCTTTTCTCTCTCCTCTCTCTCTCTCTCTCTCTTTTCTCTATCTTTTCTTTATTGGGCCCCTTCTTCTTTTTTGGGCTTTTTTCCTTTTTTCTCTTAATTCCTTCTGGGTTCAGTTGGTAAAATCTGGAGTCCAAAAAAGTGGGGGGCATTTGTGTGCCAGGGTGAGTTTTTCCTAAGGGAGCCCTTAGAGGTTGATAAATTTGTAAAATACTTTGTCAGAATAAGTTTTAAAAAAGAAAGAAATTTAAAAACCTGGCATGTGGGTGGTTTGGAAAGGTTTGGGAATGTGGAGACTTATGTTTTGTAACTGATATTTTAAAATTTGTTTTAAAAAGTTCCCAATTTTTTTTAAATTAGTTTAAATTACCCATGAAGAGGTGGGGGAAAAACTCAAACATGAGAGTATCCTGTATGTTATATTACCATAGATGATAAACCTTGGGTATTTTAAAAAAAATAAAAAGTAACCCCCAACTTGAAAATGTAGTGAGACCTTACCTATAAAGTATTACCCATAACAATTACCCATAGTGAGAAGTATACCCGTAGTGAGATCATTACCCATAGTGAGAAATATACCCATAGTGAGATCATTACCCATAGTGAGAAATATACCCATAGTGAGATCATTACCCATAGTGAGAAATATACCCATAGTGAGAAGTATACCCATAGTGAGAAGTTCACCCATAGTGAGAAGTATACCCATAATTAGATCATTACCAATAGTGAGAAGTATACCCATAGCGAGAAGTATACCCGTAGTGAGATCATTACCCATAGTGAGAAATATACCCATAGTGAGATCATTACCCATAGTGAGAAGTATACCCATACACATTAGGATCATTACCCATGTGTGAAGTAATTATCCATAGCGAGGAAGGCATACCCGTGTGAGATCATTACCATAGTGAGGAAATATACCATAGTGATCATTACAATAGTGAGAAGTATATCATAGTGAGAAGTACAACCCATAGTGAGGAAGTTACCCATAATTAGCATCTTACCATAGCGAGATAATATACCCATAGCGAGATCATTACCCATAGTGATACCCATAGCGAGATCATTACCCATAGTGATACCCATAGCGAGATCATTACCCATAGTGATACCCATAGCGAGTTCATTAACCATAGTGTCCCATGCGAGATCCAATACCCATAGTGATTACCATAGCGAGTCATTACCCATAGTGATACCTCATAGCGGAGACATTACCATAGATTGATTACCCATAGCGAGATCATTACCCATAGTGATACCCATAGCGAGATCATTACTCATAGTGAGAGACCGAAATTTGAAAAAAAAATGGATCTCAGGAACAACCTATTGTGAGTGTACTCTTAGTAAGATACCCACAAAAGTATACCCATAGGAAGTTTCTTCCTACTACCGAGCTATGTGTTTGGTTTCTGTATTGGTTTGTGATAGATGGTTGGGGTACGGTTTGTGTACAACAAGGCAGGTAGCAAGCAGCAGCCACACACTGTATCTTTCTACAGGACATTTCTTCCTTTGAGACTATTTGTTTGAAGAATGAATCGTGTCTGGAACATGTTCGTACAGCTTATCACCCCCACCCCCCCCCCCCCCCTAAAGCCTGTTATCCTGAGGTTTGCCTGGAGAGAGTTCCGGGGTCAATGCCCCCGCGGCCCGGTCTGTGACCAGGCCTCCTGGTGGATCAGAGCCTGATCAACCAGGCTGTTCTGCTGGCTGCACGTAAAACCAAACGTATGAGCACAGCCAGGCTTAGTCAGGAACGACTTTAGGTGCTTGTCCAGTGCCTGCTTGAGACTGCAGGGGTCTGTGGTAATCCCCCTTATGTATGCTGGGGAGCCAGTTGAACAGTCTTGGGCCTCTGAACTTATTGTATTGTGCTTAATGTGCTAGTGACACCCCTGTTTTCATTGGGGATGTTGCATCGTCTGCCAAAGTCTTTGGCTTTGTAGTGAGTGATTTTTCGTGTGCAAGTTCGCACTAATGTCCCTCCAGGGATTTTCCAGGGTATATATCATGTATCTCTCTCGCTGCGTTCCAGGGATTACTGGTTCAGGAACCTCAAGCGCTCCAGTAATTGGAGGTGTTTATTCTCCGTTATGCGTGCAGTGATGGTCTCTGTACATTTTCTAGGTCAGCAATTTCACCGCCTTGAAAGGGGCTGTTAGTGTGCAGCAATAGCCAGGCCTAGATAGGAAACAAGTGACCTGAAGGGTGTCAATGGCTTGGGCATCCCTAGTTTTGAAGGTTCTCATTATCCTTCCTGTCTTTTTCTAGCGATGCGATTGCTACAGTAGGTTTATGGCTCCTTGAAGGTGAGATCCTCCGGCATAATCACTCCCAGGTCTTTGACGTTGGTGTTTTGCTGTATTTTGTGGACTAGAATTTTTGTACTCTGATGAAGATTTAATTTCCTCGTGTTTACCATATCTGAGTAATTGAAATTTCTCATCGTTAACTTCCATAGTGTTTCTGCAGCCTTCACTGAAAGATTTTGTGTGTCCAACCTGGAGCCTTGCAGTGTCTGCAATGGAAGACACTGTCATGCAGATTCGGGTGTCATCTGCAAAGGAAGACACGGTGCTGTGGCTGACATCCTTGTCTACGTCGGATATGAGGATGAGGAACAAGATGGGAGCGAGTACTGTGCCTTGTGGAACAGAGCTGACTCAAAGATGGCTCCAAGTTCATCCTGTTCCTTATTTGTATATCTCATAATTAAAAGGCAGAAATATGAAGAGTGAGCTTAACAGTTAAGGCATGTGGGAAGAGAGGTTAGTCAGGCTGCAGGATGAATTATTATAATCAGCTACACCGCAGACTGGGCATACTGCCAGTGATCTGCGATGTTTGCAAATGTTGTCCTGCTATAATAACCAAGGATGAAGGCTCCTACAGTGGTAGATCAGTTTGGCAACGTTGCTTGGAAAACATGTCTGACCTCCTGCAGGGCCGACACAAGTTTTCATTCTGGTGACAGGGAGGGTCTGTAGCTCGAGTTGCTTCTTACTGTATTGGCAATGTTGCGTAAATTCTTGTTGGACGATAGCATGTGAAACGAAGACAGTACTGCTGGTAGAGCTGAGGATGGGATTTGAGAGCATTTTGATAGGAGTGTCATCGATATAGCTAAAAGGGAAAGATGGTCATCTCGATATACCGTCAAGGGAGAAGACAGGAGCATGATTAGTGAAGACCGAAGGTCAGAGGTATCGAAATAATCAGCTGCAAGGCTGATACCAGAGTCCATAAATGAGCTGTTGTAGGTTCGGAAGTTAGGGTGCTGCTGGGGTAAGGGCCCAGAGAAGAGGCAAAGCGTAAATATTAATATTTATATCCCCAAATAAGGAACCAGAATGGAGAGAGTCTGGGTGGGAAAGAAGATATTAGGAGGTGGGTAAATAGGTCTAGTTCCTCCACCTAAGAGCCCTTTCACCACCCTAAGGAACCTATATAAACATTATTCGACGACAATGTTTAAACTAAATGGTAAAATTATACAAGGATTTTATATATATTTTATAATGTTGAATGAATTTTCACCAAAATTTTAGTATTATAATAAAAAAGAAGCGCTAAACCTACGAAGGTCATACAGTGCTGCCAGGCTGGGAAGGATGTAGGGGTAATGGGTTGGAAGAGGGAGGGGGATGATTATTAGGTCATGGGATGCAGTGGGGCAGTGGGTAGTGCTGGGGTAGAGGGTAGCAAGAGAATGAGGTAGAAAGGGCCGTGAGGAATACTAGAGGCATCATCATCAGAGTTTCTGCAGTAAATCACTAACTGTCAAAAAGTCAATGAGACAATCTGGGTTAAAAGAGGGTCCATCAGCAAGAAGGCAGTAGAGCGATGACGACGTTGGAGGTAAATTCTGCGTGCTCGTTGATAGAGTCGACAGTTCAACAGAATGTGGCTAACAGAAACTGGAACCTGACAATTCTCACAGAGTGAAACAGGGTGGCTCTCCATGAGATACCCTTGAGTAAGAGGAGTGTGGCCGATGCTAAGATAGGAGAGGGTAGTCTCCCAACCTCGATGGTACAAACATGTCCAGAAACCAATACTCGGTTTAAAAGAATGTAGTTTATTATAGAGCAGATCAGACCAACGTTGTTGTCAACAAATGCGAAGGTGGGTAGCAATTATAGCAAAATAGTCTATATGAAACTGGGAAGTCATGTACTGCTGGCCTCACAGCAGTGTCTGCCTCTTCATTGCTCTGTAAGTCAACATGAACGGGTACCCAACAAAAAACAAAATATTTATGCTTGCTAGAGATACGGTATAACCAAAGTTGGAAATGAAGAACCAGGGGATGAGGTGTATCAAATTTTTGTATAGCCTGTAAAGCACTAAGGAAGTCTGAAACGACAACAAATGGTGACACAGGCATGGATGCAACACAGATAAGTGCTACTAGAATGGCATACAATTTAGCCATAAAAATGCTAGCCTGGGGTAATAAATGCCCTCGCACAACACAATCCGGAAACACTGCTGCAAATCCGATGCCATCAGGAAGACTTAGAACAATCGGTGTACACTGCGATGGCTTGAGAATGGAGATAACAAGTGGTTAAGAAAAAGAGAGCGAGAAGAAGCCACAGTGGCAGTTGGGCTTTTGCTCCTGGCAGTGGGAAAGAACGACAATAACCATCGGAACTTTGCCAAGATGGGTAGGGAGAAGTGAGATGCTACATGAACATAGAAAGGTGGCAACTGAAGAGGAAGACCAGAGCGATTATAGGCGAATAAAAAATGAACAGGAACAGGAGCAACGAACAAATAAAGAATGTCTAACTATCTTCAGTGACTATCCCGTAGTGGAAGTATTGCGGTGTCATGAGATTGAACACAGTAGAGAAGGCAATGAGCATTCACGGACAAGGATGAATATTCGCCTCTGCATAGAGGCTCTAACTAGCGAGTGAGCGAAAAGCACCAAGCTTCAAGCAATCCCTGGTGATAGGTTGGATTAAGGCTAGTTTCAGGAGAGGCGCTGGAATATATTCTCATCGCATATCGAGTTTCGATAAAATTTAGTGCTTGAATGTAGTCGAAGGAGAGTTCTACGTAAGCCCCATGAAAGATGAGTGAGGGCTTTAAGGAGGTTCAGCCGACTATGGTAAGTTGCCTTCAGAGAGGTAATGTGAGATAATCTATGGTCAAACAGTAGGCCGAGAAACCTGATCGTATCATATTTCTGGGATACGTGAGCCATATAGGTACTATGGATGATCAGAGATAACAGAGAGTCTAGTGAAAGTAATTTGGTGAGTTTTTGTACTAAAAAATTTAAACCCATGAGTGGTGGCCCAACTGGAAACACGGTTGACTGCATGCTGGAGAGAAACTGCAATGAGGTGAAAATCAGTGCCTGCATAAGCTATGGCAAGGTCATCAACATAGAGCGATGACCAAATATTGAAAGAAAAAACAGAGACCAGATCACTTATAGCAAGGAGAAAAAGTGTTGTGCTCAGAACACACCCCCGTGGGACACATTCACTTTGGACAAAGTCTGGGGAAAGCATATTATAACCCAAACATAGGAAATGTGTTTCAGTTAAGAGTTCTTAAGAAATGTGAAAATGGTAGGTTGCCTCAGAGGCCTAAGAAGTGGGCCTGGGCCAAGATATTATACCTCCAAGTTGAGTTATATGCCTTCTTAAGGTCAAAAAAGAAGGCGATAACTGAGAAGTTATTGGCAAAGGCATTACGGACATAATTATCTAAGCATAGTAAGGGGTCAATGGTAGAGCAGCCCTTACAAAAACCATATTGACTAGTGGAGAGACTGTTGTGTGTCTCTTAATACTACATCAAACGTCTATTTACCAGGCGTTCCATGACCTTGGAAACTGCACTGGTAAGAGCAATGGGACGATAGAAGGGGAGATAGAAAGGAAGAACAATGGCAGATTTCCAGAGCTGAAGAAGAACTCCTTGTGACCAAATAAGATTTATGAGTCGTAAGAGGACTGCATGGGCTAACTGATGTAAATGTTGTAGCATATGAATGTGAATGCCGTCAGGCCCAGCTACCTGACGGCAATTGGGCCTGACAGCATTCTGAGAGGAACTGGAGGCAAACTGGAAGTGGAGGCAAAGTGAGAGAGTTGCCTCCAGTTCCAAAAGTGTAAAAGGCACACCATAAGATTCTTCTCCAATAGACGACGGGAAACCGCTGAGGAGATACGGACAAAGATGATTACCAATTTCGGTGGCAAAGTCAAGAGGGTTCATGATATCAACAAAAACAAACAAAAAAAAACAAAAACCCCACACAAAAAACAAAATTGGCAACTGAGAACAGGGAGCCGTATTTTTTCCAGACTTCACTATAGAGGAAAGCAGAAGAGATGGGAGAAACTAATCTGCAGCAAGTGTGTGTAGAGTTCAAGTTGACCCGGCGAGCAACTGCTCACTTCTGCTTAAATCAAGGACTCTTTTGTGGTTCTATTGTACCGGCACTTGGCCGACGCAGCGCGTTTCAAATGTACTGCCCGGCACAACAGGAGATCACCAAGGCATGCACTTCTGAGAATGCCTGCCTGAAGTTTGTGGTACAGAATGTGAAGCTGCGGTTAAAACTGAGGTCGAGATGAGCTGTAAAAGCTCATCATTGGAGGACGAAGAGGGAACCTCACTAAAAGGCAGGTTAGAGCGAGGTAAAGGTCCCAGTTTGCTCTGTCAAATAATTGCCAGTGTGGGCTACGAGGAGGTGGTGAATATGAAGGAGAGGTAAGGATGATTGGAAAATGACCCCTGTCGTGCAAGTCCGGGAGGACAGACTAGGTGAAGTGTAGTACAGTTGAGGAAGAGCAGACCGAGAGATCGATGCAAGTGTGAGAATTTGGTACGAGGATCAAAATGGGTAAGAGTACCCGTACTTAAAACATGGAGGAGGAGAGAAGCGAGAAAAGCCTCCAGCTGAATGCCACTGGAGTCCCCCCCCCCCAAAAACGGTGAGACTCCCCTAGAGGAAATGGTGGCATTAAATCGCCGAGTAAACAGAAGGGATGCAGTAAGGTAGAAACCAGAAAATGCAACGAGATACAACCGAAGATACAAGGAAAGGATTTGTATACCATTATCAAATGGATAAGGGCTGCAGTGTAATGAGTGAAGTATGACAAGAGCTGGCGGTATCTAATAAGGTTGTGTATAAGAAGTTCAATATCATTAAAGGTTCCATTGGGAAAAGGAGCTGTGAATATATAAATCATAGCGCAAGATGAGAATGGATAAGAGCAGGTTGTAAATTTGGGTTCTTGTAAACAAATACACAAACAGGGAAACAGGGAGAGCACAACATCTGAAGTCCACCCCGGTTACTCTGAGGCCACGGATATTCCACTGAAAAATAAAGGCCATGGATTTGTGAAGAGAAGATACAATGAAAAAATTGAAGGTAGAGGTATCTACAGACTAGTAGGGTTAGGAGAAGCTCCACATGTGAAACAGCAGAAAACTTTAAGGCAGCAAGGGATTGTGATGCTGTGAAGAAAGGGGTTGTGCAGATGGAGAAGAGTGAAGAGGAAGAACAGGAGGTGGACTGATGTCCATCATTGGTCTAGTCTCATCAATATATTCTGAGATAGCTCCAAGTTTTTCAGAGGATAAGGCGTTGATCTGGTGGCACCCCCCCCCCCCCCCCCCCCCCTCCCCCCCCCCCCCCCCCACCGGCGCTACAAATATTGGAGATGGAAGGAGGGTGAGTAAAGATCAGGGTGACGATGGACTGTACCAAAGTAGGGGAGGACGAAAGGGAAGAGGGAACTGGAGAAACTTGGGAGGGGACAGGAGAGGAAGCGACCTGGGAGGAGGCAGAAGAGGAAGAAACTTGGGTGTTGACAGTGGAAGAAGGTACTGTAAGAGGGGTAGGATGAACCTCCACACTCGTAACAGAGCCAGTTAGAGGTGAAGAACTGGGTACAGAGACTGGGAAGGAAAAACGTGCAGGTTGCAGATGGGAACGAGGTGATCAAGGAGATTTTAACAATGGGATTGTTTTGGATTTCAGAGAAGAAGAGGGGCGATAGGAGTAGGTGTTGTACGAGGTATAGTAGACACAGAAACTTGTGAGTGAGAAGTGGAAGAGGTGAGAACAGAATGAGGTGCCGAGGTAAGGATCTCTGAGTCCAGAACAGCAAAAGAATTAGCGACAGGGGTGACTTGGAAGGGATGACCACAGAGGAGGCTGCAGGAGTTGGGACACCAGAGGAGGGGGAAAGTTTAGTAACTCGAGAGTAAAAAATATGGGGAAGTCTCCCTTGGAGACGTAGATGAGAGACTGCCAAAGCATTTGGGAGGCCTTCTGCCTCTTTGAGACAACGGATTTCACGTTCATTTAAGTCAACTTGGCAACGGCAAGAGTAAGGTGGATGAGCCTCATGACAATTAAGGCAAGAGGTAGGTAGAGTACAAGACGCATTGGCCCCCGGGCCCCCGCCCCCGGTTTGTGCTATTCAGCCCCCCCCCCCCCCCCAGTATGATTGTCGCAACCACAGACTGGGTACCTTGAAATGGATCTTGCATTTTTTTTATTGGATGACAAAAATGGCCAGCATGTAGGGTCACACCTGTCGAATTAAACAGGACCCAAAATATATACAGAGGAAGAAGCTCAGGGGCAGTCCAAAGTTAATGAGCTACAGTTGCAAAGGGTGGACTTACGTGTCTACACTTGAAGGGGACTGGGAGGTCTTGGAGTTCAAGTTGTTCCTGAATGTCATTACCACATATTGGGAAATTCTGTTGGACAATGGTATGGGGCAGAATGACGGCATCACTACATTAATTGAGGGAATGATGTTTCTTAATAGTTACAGGAATAGTATCGACAGTTGTATAGAAAGATCGTGAGCTTGGTTTGCATTCTGGACAGAGATGATGCATGTAAGTTCTTAAGAGCATGAAAGGATATATCTCTTCCAACATTAGGAGCACCTTGTCAATACTATGGTCGGATAAATTAGACACATGTACAACTCTTGAGTATCTTTATTGAGGAAACGTTTCGCCACACAGTGGCTTCATCAGTCCATACGAAGGAGAATCTTGAAGAACAGGAGGAGAATGAGGTAATCAGTCCCTCAACCTTGAGTCGATGTGGTCAGTCCATCAATCTTGAATAGAATACGGCATACGTGCTGAGAAGGAGCTTATAAACCGTTGGCAGGAGAGGTGCAGCAGTCATAGGTGGTGTAACATTGGTTCAATGTTTGAAGTAGGTCTGCCCAAGAATTAGGGCAAGCGAAGAATTCCCAAGTATTAAGATCCCAAGAAGTTGCAGTGTCTGACAGGTTTGTAGATGAATCGTTCAGAGAAAAAAACGACATGTTGATAAATTAGACACATGTGCACTCTTCAAGATTGATGGACTGACCACATCGACTACAAGGTTGAGGGACTGTGATTACCTCATTCCTCCTCCTGTTCCCTTCAAGATTCTCTTCGTATGGGACTGATGAATCCACTTGTTGTGGCGGAAACGTTTCTTCAATCAAAGATACCCAAGAGTTGCAATGTGTCTAATTTAACAACATGTCGGTTCTCTGAACCATTCATCTACCAAACCTGTCAGGACACTCTGCAACTTCTTGGGATCTTAAATAATTGGGAATTCTTCGCTTGCCTAATTCTTGGGCAAAACGACCTACTTCAACATTTTGAACAAATGTTACACCACCTAATGACTCTGCACCTCTCCATGCCACCGGTTTATAAGCTCTTCTCAGCACGTATGCCGTATTCTATTCAAGGACTGATGGATCTGACCACATCGACTCAGGTTGAGGGACTGATTACCTCATTCTCCTCTGTTCTTCAAAGATTCTCCTTTCTTATGGATGATGAAGCCACTGGGTGGCGAAAACGTTTCCTCAATAAAGATACCCAAGAGTTGCACATGTGTCTAATTTATCAACATGTCGGTTCTCTGAACCATTCATCTACAAACTATGGTCGGAAAGATAGGCAGTAGAGGAAGTCTGTCGTTGAGTAGAAAACTTAGTCCACTGTGCATTTTGAAACAGCATGTAAAGGGAGTGCTTGACATGCAGGTCTTTTCTGAGTAGAATGAGAAGGAAGTGAAGGATTATCATCTGGTAATGATCTTGGGCATTTAGGTGTGGGACCAGAGTTGGTCCGAAGTGGGATGGGCGGGTGATTCGAAAATTGCCGCACATAGAAGAAGCTGGAAGCATAGTCAAAGGAGAGCAGAGGTTAGGTGTATTTAAGGAGTCAGTCGGAACCCTGGTACCTGAAATAGGTGACAAAACGGCACCAGCAAGAGGTACAGGAGCATCAGAAGTGTCGAAAGAGTGGTCAAATAACGAGGCAGGGTCGGAACAAGGTGTGATATCAGTAAGGGTCCAGGGGGGAGCAGGATCATGGAATTTAGACTCTAATTGGTTAGGTCACTTCTTTCTTTTTAGTCTTGTAGAAAAAAAAGAAAGAAAGAAGGCAGGAAAGAAAAAAAAAGGGGTGAAACGTGGACTAATAGCTCCTATGAGGCAAAAAGAGCCATAAATCCTTCTCCGCATCCAAGAGGACCATAGCACTGCAAAACAGTGCAGTGAAGCATGGAACCCATTGCCATACCCTTGCCCTTCATTCCAGTAAACCAGCAATCCGGGAAGCAAAACCCACCATTTGCCGAGCCCTCGGTGGACAAAAAGAGGGCCATTGGACACCTGCCACAAAGCATACTCACTTGAACCACAACCCCCAGAATCCGACAAGGATTCCGGGGGATGGTGGCGAGATACAGTCGTCCCTCGAAAGACACTCAAAGCCACCCCCCGAGAGACAGGAGAGGGATCGCAACACCTCCCGGTGATCCAGATTCCACGGCAAACTACACCACTGCCAAGGACCCCAACTGAATTTGGGGTGGACCCCGGTACCCTTCCCGCTCCCCAAGGAACTAGAGGGCCGGGAAAAGGGGGTCCCAAACACTGAAAGTAGGAGAGGGAAAAGATTTAGGGAGGGGGAGGAGGGGGAGGGGGGGAAAAGGAAAAAAGGGGTAAATGGTGAGGGGGGAAAAATAAAGGAGGGATTGGGGAGGAAAATTTTATTTTTGGGGTTTTGGGGAAAGGGAACCAATGGGGTCCAATTCCTCAATAAAAAAGCCCCTTCCCTGAAACCAAAGGGAGCCCCCATTAAAGAGGCCAAAATTTTATTTTTTTCCCCCCTATATTTTTAAAATTTTTCAAATTAATAATAAATTGGGTTGATATATAACGAAATTAATTTTTAGGTTAATAAAAAATTAAAATTAATTCATATATTTTAATTCAAACTTTTAAATTTAAAAATAGAAAATTCTCCTTTACTTGGGTTAACTTGTGAATTTATATATAAAATTTGATTAAAAGAGGTGTTTTTTAAAAAGGGGTATTTGGTAATAAACAGAGTCTGGTACCTCCCGGAAATAAAATTTACTTGAACAAACCTTAAATCAAAAACTTTTTTCCCCGGGGAATGAAAATTGTGTTTTACACTGATAGTATAAATAAATTAAATACTTTTACATCGTTTAAACCAAACCCCTGGTGAACACAAAATTCTAAAACAAGGGTTAAAAATACAGTATCAAAGGAGAAAAGCAAATGTTATCAAAAGTTTTCCCCTGAGGGCCATGAAAAATTGTCGTTTATTTTTTTAAAACAGGATAAATAATTTTGGGTCATTTAGAAACTGCCCCGGGCTAGAATGTGGTGACCCAGTTTTTTAAAGAACTAAACACGCAGCCCGAACACCACACACTTACACAAGCAAAACACACATACACGTGCATACACACCCCCACAGCATACAAAATTCAAACACATGCATTGCCCAATACAAAAATGACATAGAACAAATTTACCCCCGAAGCTGCTGTATAGTAACATCGGGGGAAAAAACAATAAAGGGACCATTTAATAAACTGATAAGGAAAGTGGGGATTCAAAAGAAACGCCCAAAGAGGAAAATTTGAGGAGCTAAACATTTTTTTTAAAGAAGAAATTACAGTGGAAAACAGGAAGGCTCCGGGAATTCCCAGAATAGGGAGGTACCCCAAACAAGTGCTGGATGAAATCCACACAACCCGGGAGGAGGAGGTGAAAAGCGTTTAAAGAACTTGATACTTCAAAGGTGGGGGGACCAACAAAAACTCCCCGGGGGTCCTTAGACCCAAGAACAAAGAGGGGGTGGGGGTACCCCCTAACAAAAAATTTTTAACAAATCCTTTTGAAACTGGGCAACTATTTGGGGTAGAAAGATGACAAATATAGCCCCAAATTTTTTTTAAAAAAAGACAGACACGACCGGTTGTCACTGACGTTTTTAGAAAGAAAAGTCAAGGAAAAAAATCTTTCGGAGGAAGGGGTGGATCACCTAGAAAGACACAAACTTATAAACGAAAAACCAACAGGGAAAGGGAAAAATCCATCCCCAAAACAAACTGGAGTTTTACGCCAAGGAAACCCAAAGTAAGACACGAAGGGGATGGGGGGATATACTGTATTTTCATGGACTGCAAAAAGGGCCTTCGACAAAGTGCCTCACGAAAAGGTTAATGCAAAAGCTGGGGAACCCGGCATGCATATAAAGGAAAAAAGTTTGGCTGCAATGGACCCAGGGCAATGGGTAAAATTTTGAAGCCCAAAACAGGGGGGACAAAACTAAAGAAGTGTCCCGGTTTGTTTGATGATGTGAATTAATGAGGAAAATTTAAAATCGATGGGGGGGGGGGGGGGAGGACCAGGCAAAACTAAAAAGGGGGACCTAAAAACCGGGCCCTACAACCTGGTCCAGAAAAAAACTGGCTCCTTAAATTTTTAACTCCGCCAAATGCAAAGGCAGGGAAAAAGGGGGTAGGGCAAAAAAGGGCCCCGAAAACAGAGAATATTCCTAGGGGGGCCAAAGACGGAAAACCCTTTACTCAGGGAAAAAAAACTTTGGGGTGAGTATAATACCGACACATCTGAGGCACACATCAGCCCAGAACCTGCTGCAGGTACGGGTTTTCTGGCAACCTAAGAATAGCTTTCCCCAAAACCTCGGGAAAGGGAAAATCGCTCAAGACTTTTAAAAAACCACCTTTTAAAAATTTTGGGCCCTATTTGGAAAATGCAGCACCACTTTTTGGAAATTTCCACACCTGCTTTAACCTTTCAAAAATTTTGGGAGAAAGTGAAAAGGGTTTGCCCCAAACTAGCCCCAAAAGGGCTAAAGGGGAATTTGTCCTACGAAGAAAGGTTTAAAGGGGAAATGGGCCTACGACACTGGAGGACATGAGGGTGGGGGAGCCCAGGAAAAACGACATAAAAAAACTGCATGGAATGGACAAGGTAAGAGACAGGAGCCCCCGAGAGGGACCCCGAAACGGGGGTTGGGCAATTGGAAGCAAAAGACCCCCCTATGAGCCCAAAGGGAGTTAGGAAGTTTTTTTCCTTTAGTTTTTAGAGTTGTCAGGAAGCGGAATAGTTTGGAAAAATGGTGTAGTGGGGCGGGAAAACCATACATAGTTTAAAAAGACGAGGTTTGAAAAAAGCCAGGGACCCGGGGAGAAGGGGACCTGTACAGTCAGGGGAGGGGGCAACCAGGACTATGAACTGTTTCCCGTAACCAAAAACGGGTGAAAAAAAATTTAGATAAAGTCCACCAACCTGCCATACTCACTTTTCGCGCTTTACACACATAACACATATTTCGTAAAACACACACGGGGCCCCAAGGGAAAAACACCAAACAAGCACACACACCCCCAAAACACACAACACAACAAAAAAGTTTTTTTTGGAAGGGACAGCTGGGCCAACCCTGTAAGGAAATTAGAGAAAGTGGAATGGTTTGCAACAAGAACAGAGGGGCATCCCCCAACGAGGAAAGGTTGGGTTGATAGCTACTTGATAACACGGGATGACAGAAGAGACAGGGGGGATAAATAAGGGACATAAAAAATTTACTAAAGGGGAATCACAAGGTGGACAGAGAAAGGATTTTTCCACAGTTTAAACACAACAACAATAGGTAAATATTTTGGAAAGGGAGAAGCCTCGGGAAGGGAATTCCGGGGATGTTAGGTAGAATTTTTTCACCCAAACAAAGTTGCCAGAAAGTGGAAAGGCCCGGGGAAGTAAAGGTTGGGGGGCACGATCCAATACTTTGTTTTTTGGAAGAGGTATGATAAAACCCAGGGAAACCTGGAAGAGGGCCAAAAATGACCAGGGGAAAGAGGTGGGGCCAGGAGCTATGTTTTCAAACTCCTGCAACCACAACTAGGAAAGGTACAACAAGGGAGTAAACACACACACCCCACACACCCCAAGCCCAAACTCGCCAAATTTTGTATTTTCTAAACCATCCTGTTCTTTTTACCCTTTTTGCCTCTCTCCTCTCTTCTCCTGCTCAAGTATTACTTTCCACTTCAAAAGCATCGGGTTCCCCAGCATTCTCTCCACCAAGTACTTGCTTAAATCTTAGCTCTTAAAACCCCTTTGCAATCTGCAACTATGTTTTTTTCTTCCAGTGTTTTTTCCCCGATTCCGGGAATGGTAAAAAACCGCAATAAAAACGGGGAAAAGGACGCTAAAACCCAAATTTTAAATTCGAAAACCCTCATAATTTCCCGAACGCAGCCACAGAAAGGGGAACGCCCTGTAAGGCTGTGATTTAACCCCAAGGGAAAAACAATGTGAAAAAAAAATTACACAACATTTAAAAACGGAGAAAATTTTGGAAATAATTCACTTAAAAAACCTTAACTTCGGGATAGAGAAAAAATTTAATAGACTGCAAAACAGAAAACCTAAAAACCAGTTTTTTTAAAGGGAAAAATTCCGTTGAAACTTGATCAAAGAAAATACACCAGGCCCAAATCATCAAAAGCTAAATGAAAACACAAGACTTTTGAAAAAATTTTGTTGGAAATAAACCCTTTTTCTCTTTTGAAATATATAAAAAACCTAAAAAACCCTAAAAAAAATTTTTGATAGAGTACAAATTTGCCCGCGTGGTTAAATATATTTACCACCCCCCTTTAGATCTTTTGTCAACTCATCTCTAATGTTTTGCATTTCACCCAAAGGACTTTCATGGGTTTTGGTCCTCGAGGGGAACAAAAAGGGATTTGAGAGCCTGTCAAGTAGCCTTGTGGGGCCAGCCAGCGAGGGGAGTTAGGTAAACAGGGCTAACAAATAAAAGGAATTATTTTGGGGCAAAACCACAGTTAAGCTTTTTTCCGCCAAGCCGGGTTTTTGAACGGGCCCAAGCATATGCCCAAAAGAATGCCCATCAAAACCGGAGAATCAAAAAGAAAAACTTTGGTCGCCCTCTTTTTTTCACTGTGTGAAACTCTGCCAGAAAGTCGAGGGGGAAAATTTGATAGGGAGCCCCATCGTGGATGCCTTGGAAGAAGCGACTTTTGTTAGGGACCCATTTGGGGGTGCTGTACCCAAAGGGATAATCCAGCAGGCGGGGGGATAGAAAGAGAAAACAAAAGTGTCACTCCCCTGGGCCCAGCTTCATCATGGGGGTACCTGAACCAATAAAATGACCCTCGAAAGGGCACCTCAAACATCATCCCTTCCTGAAATAAATAAAACACACAGTACTTTTTTGTTTGTTTAAAAATATTTTTAATTTTTAAAGTTCGACAAAAATAAGCACATCAAAATTTTTTTAAAATTTAAAAAAAATATTTTTCATTGATCTTCATTGTTTTTTTCAAGTTCAATAACAAAAATAAACAAAGGGAAAAAGGGTGAATCATGTCCAAAAATTAAACATCCTGGGAAAACCCCTAAACAAAAACGGATCCGAGTTTTTTGCCTAGAAAAAAAAAATTTGGCTTCTTGAGATCTTGCCAGGGGACACACTCTTTTAAATAAGAAAAAGAAAGACAAAAAGTAAAACTAGAAGGAGACAGTTTCCCTTATAACAACGAAGGGGGAAAGAGTCACAGACTTCTGAGGGGGGGCCAATATATCGAAAAACGAAGGGAGGCACTGGTCGGTTTAAAAAAGCAAAAATCGAACTTTAAATATGGGGAAAAATTTGAGGGGATATTTAACCGCAGGAAAGGGCTAAAACCATAAAGGAAAAAAGAAAAAAAAAAAAGCAAAATACTTTTTTGTCTTTTTCCAAATCTTTAAAAGGAAAAAAATCATCCACAAATTTGGGGCCCCCGCTTTTGGGGGAGAAAAAAACATACCAAAATGATTGAGATACTAAAGTCCCAATAACGAAACCCCTTCATTTAGCCCCTGCCCCAGACTAAAAGGGGTTTACAATCCCCAAAAGAATTTTTTTATGAACGAGACCCAAAATTTTGGTCATCTGAAAAATTTCTGTTAATTTACCCCAAAAAAACCAAAGACTTTGAAAAAGGGAAAAAATGACATGCCCATGCAAATCGGGCCCAGGCCCAGAGTCATGGGAAAACCCTTTCAAAAGACCCCTTTCCCGTGCCTTCCCGCATTCTATGGAAAGAACATGGACACAAAGGGGGCCCCCCCACCACTAAAAAAAACAGAAAAAGCCCCCACTCTAAAAAAGGTGGGAGTTTAAAAAAATTACAAAGAACTACAGACCGGGTTTTGCACTAACAAATCTAAAAATCATTAAAAAACTTTTAAAGTGTTTCTAAAAAGCAAGATCGCCAAAACCCCATAGATAACCATTAAAATTACCCCCTCCCAGGGCAACAAGGGTCGGACATTTTGCTCCTGCCTGTCCCAGCTACTTTTAAACCCCTATGAAAATGTCGGGAAATTTCCCCCGGGATAGGAAAAAAAAAAATCAAAATTACATAAAACCGACTTTTTTCCACCCGGGCCCCCTGACCTGGCTGGGAAAAAAAAATTTGGCCCAAAAAATTATTATCCTAACCCAAAATTAAACCCATAA
Organism: Cherax quadricarinatus; assembly: GCF_026875155.1. Classification (NCBI taxonomy): domain Eukaryota; kingdom Metazoa; phylum Arthropoda; class Malacostraca; order Decapoda; family Parastacidae; genus Cherax; species Cherax quadricarinatus. The sequence continues at coordinate 25,036,748 of NC_069464.1, read as the reverse complement.
GAATCTTACAGCATGCAAGGTAGGGTTGCTAAAAGGTGTAATAACAAAGGGGCAGAGAAGGGAAAGAGTGTAACAGAGGAGAATTAGGAAGGCGGGGAAAAAAGCTAAAAAGGGAAATATAATCAAAAATTGAATAAGGAAGGTTTTTTTTAGGCAATTTAAAATACAAATTTTCATAAATTAAAATTTTTTAAAAAACAAAAAGCAGCATAGTGTAGAAACCTGGGATAACCAAAAAAAATCAGTGAGTTTTTTCCATTTAGGTGCTTATTAAAACCTTGTTATTTAAATATGAAAGGTGATTAAAATCTTATTTTTATACTATAAAGGAAAATTTTTACTAGAATTTAAATTAAAAAAAAGTTAAATTTAAAAATTTAACTTTTTTGTTAGCTAATTAAAAAAAAAATTCTCCTCCCTTTCTTTGCAAAATTTTTTTAGGCCCTTTTTTTCCCTTTTTCTTGAACCCGCCTCATCTATGAAATGGCTGTGACATGTGTGGGCAGCCCGTTTCATTCCTTTATTGCTGTACAATAAAGTTTTGAAGCCCCGCCCCTACTGTGGCTACTACAAAGGTTGTGTTCCCTCCCCCAAATACAATGATTTTCTTTTTGGTTTCCCAACCTTTACAAAAATTTGGGAGAAAGATATTTTGGACAAAAGTAAGAATTTTTAAAAAATTTGATTTTAAATTCAGCGTTTTTAAATCTGTCTTTAACATTTAGCCCTATCTAATTGTTGAATTCTTTTTTTTGCCTACTTGTTCCTTTGGGCCAAGGCCATTATGCATCTTAACATAATGTTTTTGGAAGATTTGCAGTTTTTTTTTTTTTTATTTTTTTTTTTGTCAAGGCAGAGTACTATGAAGAGCAAGGTAATCCCTTTTGAAAATGGAAAACGTTCCCGGCTCTGTGCAGTGTAAAAAAAGGCCCCAAAACCCCAGTAAAGCAGAAATTAGAGAAATTAAAGGTTTTTTCAACGAGACTATTCTATGAGCTAAAAAGGGAAAGCCCACAAGGAAGGTTTTAAAAAAAATCGACCTGTGATACAGGAGGACAGGAGGGAGAGTGGGGCAGACATGATAACGACATATAAAATACTGAGAGGAATTGTCAGGGTGGACAGAGACAGGGTGTTCCAGAGATGGGACACAACAACAAGGGGCCACAGTTGGAAGCTGAATTACAGGGACGTTTGGAAGTATTTATACAGCCTTACAGTTGTCAGGAAGTGAAGCAATCTAGAGATTAAAATTGTGGAGGCAGGATCCATGTATAGTTTTAAGAAGAGGTATGATCCAAAGCTGTTATGCAGCCACATCAGTAGGAAACCAAGGATCAGGTAATCAGGTTGACGAAGAAAGGAGGGGGGAACACAAAAGGGCCCCCAGGAAGTATGTATACCTGGATTACCTGGGGAGGAAAACCCCCCGCCCCACCCAGTCCCTTTTAACAGGTTTTTATGGGGATTTAGGGTTTGGGCCCAACCAGGCCCGGTTTACTGTTGGGCCCCACGTGAACCGCGTACGAACCCCCAGCCGGCTGATCAGGGTTTCTGACTTTTTGGGTTTTTCTTTAAGACCCGTGAGGTTTCATTCGTAAACTCCCTTAAGGTATCTGGGATATAGTTAAAAAATCCCTTGGGGCCCCTTTAAAACTTATTATGGTTGGGCCCTTATTGTGCTGGGTGGACCCCTGCTTTTCCACTGGGGGAATTGCCTCGCCTGCGAGACTTTTTTTCTTTCTAGGAGTTATTTTTTGGTGCAAATTTGGCACAAACCCGGGAGGGTTTTCAAGTGTTTTATAATCTTGTATCCTCCTGCCTGCACCCATAAAAAACAAGTCGAGGAACTTCCCCAACCGTTTCCCCGTAATTTGGGGATTTTTTCTTACTTATTGTGCCGTGAAAGGTTTTTCTGTACATTTTCAAAATCAGCAAAATTTTACCTCCTTGAAAAGCACTTTAATGTCAGGGAATGGGTTTCCCGCCTAGATAAAGCAAGCGATCTGAAGGGAAACATCGTCCCTTTTGGGAACCTGTCATTTTTTTATCAAATGTTAAGAACCCCAACTGAAAATTCAATGAATATTCAATTTGGGGGACAGAAAAAGGGTCCCGAAAACCCCGGGGGGTATGGTGAACCCGCAAGTGCTGGAACCTGCATATAATCAAAGATGAGGTTTAGAAAAGAAAAGGGGAAATAAAATACCCTGAAGGGGGGAGGGCCAGATAATATCTCTCTTTGGGGGCCAAGACAAGGGGGCAGATGCATTGTCCCCTTTCCACTAAGAATAGTCCCTTTAATAAATCAAACAAAACAGGGGAACCCGAAGAGGTGTGGAAGACAGCAAATGTAGTCCCGAAAAATTTAAAAAAGGAGACAGACTGAAAAAAATTAAGATCAATGGGCGCTGACCCTGTATATTAAAATTTTTGGGAAAATTACAAAAAAAAGTGATTTTGGGGTACCCGGGAAAAGGAATGGACTAAATACCTGCCCAAACCCCACGATTTCAGGAAAGGTAAAACCTTTCAAACACAAAACCCATTTAACTTCAAAAAAAAGGTAACAAGGGTAAGAAAGAGGTGGGGAAAAAGGCCCGACTGCATTTCTTTTGGGAAGGAAAAAAAGGCTTTTTGAAAACAAACCCCCACAAAAAAGACTGGGTGAAAAACTTTAGGAGCAGGCAGGAATAGGAAGGGAAAATGCTGGGAATGAATCAGGAAATACATGACCCCGTAAGGAAACGACAAGTGTCGGCGAGACTAAGCCCGAATGGGTGTATGTGTGGATTGGGGGTTTTCCCCAAGGGTCGGGCCCCTGGGGTCTGGTCTGTTTCATGTGAATATGAATAAGATGGGAAAAGGAAATCAGAGGGGTCCCGTTTTTTTATGAAAGTGAAAAATAACAGGGAAAAATACAAGCGGAAAGGATAGGGGAAAAACCACACAGGGATTTTTGAAAAGGCGCAAGCCTGGTCTGACAAATGGCTCCCAGGGGTTTAATCCGGGGCAAGTGTAAAGTTTGAAGATTGGGAAGAAGAAAGCACATGCAGACTGAGGTTTCACCAAGAGGTCAAAAACTGCAAAACCATTCAAGAAAAAGGATTTTGGGTTTAAACATCCTACCGACACATCCCTGAGGCCACATCAAAACCCAAAAAACGCTGCAGCCTACGGGGCCTAAACAAACCCAGAATAAAACATTTCAAAAATCTAAGGGGTTTAATTTAAAGACACTGTAAAAACCATGTACAGCAGGGGGGATATTGGGGTAAAGCAGCACCAGTATGGAAAACCCCCACCGGTCAAAACGTCGAAAATTAAAGAAAATTTGCAACCAAAATTTGTTTTCCCCAAACACGGGGTTTTTGCTAAAAAGGAGAGGTTAACCCTTTTAAGGGGGCGACAGGCCCCTTTTCCCAAACTCGTTTTTTCCCACCAGGGGGCGGTGGGCCCAAATTTTAAAAAAAAAAAAAAAAAAATTTTCCCCTTATAAAAGATAGAGAATCCTTTTTTCCCCATCATAAAGACACCAAAAGGGTTTTAAATTTGATAGAAAACTTCGGAAATTTTTGCTCTCGCAAAGTTAGCGGTCCCGGCATGTTTACGCATTTTGGGGATTTTTTCCCAAATTTTACCCCATTTTTCGGCCAATTTCACTGTACTATTTACAAAAAAAGGGAAAATTTCGCCCAGAACTCCATTTTGTCCAAACCCAAAGGGTGGGAAAAAAAACCACCCTTTTAAAGAAATTTTAACTATCCGTACAGTGGTCAAATTTAGCAATTTTGCCAATTTCCAAAACAAAAATTTCCCCAAAAAATGCCCAATTTTTCCCAAAAGGGGCCAGAAAAAACAAGAAAGACATTCCTGGCACTAAAATGACATTTCCTCTAGCCATTAGTCACGTCTCAAGGCCCCTCTTATATTCTTTGGCTTTCCACTTTGAATTTTTATTCTCACAAAAAATATAAGATTTACTGCTATGCAGACTACTGCATTAGTGTAAAAAATGGTATAAATATTATTGGTGCACTTGTGAAAGAATATTAGACTCACCAGTTGACGTGTATTGCACGCTTGGCACGATTTGCTTACTTTTGAAGTTTGGTAAAAATCGAACATTTCTGCTACTTTGAGCTCAATTTCAAGGCACCTCTCATTGTAAAACCAGTCAAAATCATCTCAATTTCTGTAATATGTCTTCCATTCTATAAAATGAGACCAAGAAAACTAGAATACAACAATAAATACCATACGAAAATACGCTGCAAAGTCGCTGATTTATTAAAAAAAAATGGTCAAAGTTTTTTTTTTTCTCATTATGCACTGTGTGCTGCAGGATTTTTTTTAGACTGTGCACACTGACCACATAGACCCATTCTTTCATATGAAGGCCTACCAGCTTTCTCCCACTAGATTTGAGGCCGCTAGAATTTATGAGTACTAGTACGTCAAAAACCCCTACGCGTAAGACGTACTAGTACGACCAAAACCCTCAAAGGGTTAAGGGAATTCAGTCTGACAGTGCTTGAAAACATGAGGAATAGTGGGCACATGAAAACAACATGAAAAATACTGAGAGGAATTGACAGGGAGGATGGGGACAGGGATGCGACACAGCAACAAGATGTCACAACTGGAATTTGAAAACTCAGATGAGTCGCAGGGATGTTAAGAAGTAATTCATCAGCCATAGAGTTGTCGGGAAGTGGAACAATCTTGAGGGTGATGTAGTGGAGGTAGGATGCATATATAGCTTTAAGAAGAGGTATGATAAAGCTCATGGAGCAGTGAGAGAGTGGACATAGTAGCAACCAGTGACAAGGCGAGGCCAGGAGATATGAATCAACCCCTGAAACCACAATTAGGTGAATTAAGTGAGTACACACACACACACACACACACACACACACACCACACACACACACACACACACACACACACACACACACACACACACACACATACACACACACACAAACACACAGTCAGTCAGCAGACGTGGGTCACAAGGCTCCGAGAACTTTAGTGGTTTTTAAGGCGTGCAACAACTGCTAGCAGTAATCAGTGGTAGTGACAACGTCAGTGAACAATCCTACGAGTGATAACCAGAGTTATTAGTTAAAAAAAGTCGAGAGGAAGCCTGAAATCTTAATATTTCAAAGT
>NC_069464.1:25028199-25031076 GCF_026875155.1 Cherax quadricarinatus | reverse complement strand
CCTCCTCGACTTACGTGGCAGAGCTTTCACACAGTGAAATAAGAGGGCGACCAATGTCTACTCTTGATCTCTCGCGTTAGATGGGCATTCTTCTGGCATATGCTCTGGGCAGTTCAAACCTGGCTTGGCGGAAAGTAGCATTAACAAGTGGTTTTGTCAACACTAATTCCTTTTATTTGTCAGCCATGTTTACCTAACTCCCCTCGCTGGCTGGCCACACAAGGGGACCAAACTATGACGTCCTCGATGAAATGCAAGACATTAGAGATGAGCTTGACAAGAGATCTAATGACGGTGGTAATATATTTAACCAGCTGCGAGAAATTAGTACTCTATCAATATTATTAGGACTTTAGTTATGTTTCATATATTTCAGTAGAAAAATGGTGATACCAACAATATTTACAACGTCTTGTGTTGCATGTAGCTTATGTATGATTGGACTTGGTGTATATTTCTTTGATCAAGTTCACGACAGAAGTTTCCATGAACAAAACTGGCTACCAGTTGTCTGTTTAGCAGTCTATTAATTTTTCTCTATCTCCCAAGTTACAGGTTTATTCGAAGTGAATTATTTCCAAATTCTCTCCGTTGTACTGTTGTGCTAATTTTATACACATTGTTTTTCATTGGGTAGTCACAGCCTTACAGTCGTTCCCTTACATAGTGGCTGCGTTCGGAAGTTATGAGGAGTTTTGGATTTCATCTGGATGTAGCGTCCTCCTCGTTGTTATTGCGGTTGTTACCATTCCCGAAACTCGAGGAGAAACACTGGAAGAAATAACATAGTTGCAGATTGCAAGGAGTTGAAGAGCTAAGATGAAGCAAGTACTTAAGAACATAAGAACATAAGAACGAAGGAACACTGCAGAAGGCCTACTGGCCCATGCGAGGCAGGTCCAAGTCCCTACCGGCTTAAGCCAATGCACCCAACCTAGTCAGGTCAGGTCACATTGACTCAAGGGAGGAACACGGCAACCGACCCGTTAGCACAAGCTATCAGGTCTAACTCACACCCACCCACATCTACTCATGTATTTATCCAACCTATTTTTAAAGCTACACAACGTTCTGGCCTCTATAACGGTACTTGGGAGTTTGTTCCACTCATCCACAACTCTATTACCAAACCAGTACTTTCCTATATCCCTCCTGAATCTGAATTTTTCCAACTTAAAACCATTGCTGCGAGTCCTGTCTAGGCTAGATATTATCAGCACACTATTTACATCCCCTTTATTTATTCCTGTCTTCCACTTATAAACCTCAATCATATCCCCCCTAATTCTACGTCTTTCTAGAGAGTGCAGTTTCAGGGCCCTTAGTCTATCCTCATAGGGAAGGTTTCTGATACATGGGATCATCTTTGTCATCCTCCTTTGTACATTTTCCAGAGAATTTATATCCATTCTGTAATACGGTGACCAAAACTGTGCAGCATAATCTAAATGAGGCCTAACCAAGGATGTATAGAGTTGAAGAACAACCTGAGGACTCCTATTATTTATGCTTCTTGATATGAAGCCAAGGATTCTATTAGCTTTATTGCGAACACTTATGCACTGTTGTCTTGGTTTCAGATTACTGCTAACCAGAACTCCTAAATCTTTTTCGCAATCCGTAATATTAAGATCTACATTATTTAGTTTATATGTGGCATGGTTATTGTCCTGTCCAACATTTAGAACTTTGCATTTGTCTATATTAAACTGCATCTGCCACTTCTCCGACCACTGCATCAGTCTATTCAAATCTTCCTGGAGTGCTCGAATGTCCTCGTCAGAATGAATTCGACGGCCTATTTTGGTGTCATCGGCAAACTTGCCGATGTCGCTCTTTATGCCCTCATCTATGTCGTTTATGTAGATTGTGAACAGCAGGGGGCCCAACACTGACCCCTGTGGAACACCGCTCGTGACGCTTCCCCACTCTGATTTCTCCCCATTTATGCAAACTCTCTGCTGCCTATTTGTCAACCATGCCTCTATCCAGGAAAAAATTTCTCCTCCTATTCCATGTGCTTTAATTTTCCTCAATAGTCTCTGATGTGGGACCCTGTCAAAAGCCTTACTGAAGTCCATATACACAATATCATATTCGTTACCACGATCTACCTCCTCAAATACCTTAGTGAAAAAAGTTAATAAATTCGTAAGGCAGGAACGTCCCTTTGTAAAACCATGCTGAGATTCGTTGATTAATTTATGCTTTTCAAGGTGGCTACGAACTGCCTCGGCAATTATTGATTCCATAAATTTTCCCACTATGGAGGTTAGGCTTATTGGTCTATAGTTCGAAGCTAAGGACCTGTCACCTGTTTTGAAAATAGGTATCACATTTGCCATTTTCCACTTATCTGGCACCATGCCAGTTTGTAGTGATATGTTGAAAAGATTAGCCAAAGGTGTGCTAAGCTCCTCTTTACATTCCTTTAGAACCCTTGCATACAGTTCATCAGGGCCTGGGGATTTGTTAGGTTTTAATTTATCTATTTGCCTAAGGACCATGTCACTTGTGACCCTAATAGTGCACAGTTTATTATCGTCCTGTTCTACATAATTTATCATTACTGGAATATCACTGGTATCCTCCTGTGTAAAAACTGAGAGGAAGTATGTGTTAAAAATTCTACACATTTCCTTATCACTGTCAGTGAGCTGACCCGAGGAACTTTTGAGTGGGCCTATCTTGTCCCTGATCTTACTTCTGTATACCTGAAAGAATCCTTTTGGGTTAGTCTTCGATTCTCTTGCAACTTTAACCTCATAATCTCTTTTTGCTTTTCTAATTCCCTTTTTTATTTCTCTCTTTAACTGAATATATCGATTTCTTAATTGCCCCTCTCCTCTTTTGATTTGCCTATATATGCCTCTCTTT
>NC_069464.1:24983199-25023199 GCF_026875155.1 Cherax quadricarinatus | reverse complement strand
AAACACAATGAGTAACTGTATGTTGCTACCAACAGTAACAAAACCTACAAGAGTTACAGAGACTAGTGTTTCCCTACTTGACCACATCTGGACCAACACCATATCCCCTTTAAAATCAGGCATAATTACAGATAATACCACAGACCACTACCCTACTTTTCTCATAACAACTCTTGGTAAATTACCCCAAGACACTACTAAAGTCACCTTCAGACTTCACAATGAGGCAGCCATTAATAACTTCACAACAGCAGTAGCAAAACATTGACTGGCACACTGAGCTAGAAATCTATACAGATATTGACGAATGTATTAATAATTTTCTAAAAAAGACCCAATACCTCTATAACAAGCACTGCCCTAAAAAAACTAAACAGATGACAGCTAAGAGACTGAACAGTCCCTGGTTAACACCCAGCATTCTCAAATCCATAAATACAAAACACCAATATGAAAAACAGTACAGAATGGGTCACATAACCAGAGACCAAACAAAACGTTACTCGTCAATCCTAACCAGCCTGATAAGAAGGGCAAAAAAATTGTATTATGAGAACAGATTATCCAACTTACGAGGTGATATAAAAAAGACCTGGAAAACCCTATCAGAAATTCTAGGAACAAAAAAGATATCACGAAATAGCGAAATAAAATTAGCAAAATCAGATGAACCCCAACTCCCACCAACAGAAACAGCAAACAGACTCAATGACTTCTTCTCCACTATAGGACAAAACCTTGCCAATAAAATCCCAAGCTCAGATACCCCACCAAATGACTACCTCACTGGCAACTACCCGAACACACTGTTCCTAGCTCCGACTAACCCATACGAAGTCTCCCTTATTATCAACACGCTAAAAAACAAGGCAGGAGATTTAAATACCTTACCACCCTTTATATACAAAAAAGTGTCACAAGTGCTATCACCAATCATTGCAACACTCTTTAACAAATCCATTGAATCCTCCACCTTCCCCACAGTACTCAAAATAGCAAGGGTCACCCAGATCCACAAAGGAGGAGACCAAACAGAGTTGAATAACTATAGGCCAATATCCAACTTACACCCTCTCTCAAAAATCTTCGAAAAATTAATTCATAAACGAATCTACTCCTACCTTATCTCCCAAAACATACTCAACCCCCTGCCAATTTGGATTCAGGCCAAATAAAAATACTAATGATGCTATTATACACATGCTAGAACATATATACACTGCAATAGAGAAAAAAGAAGTCCCACTGGGGATCTTCATTGACTTACGTAAAGCTTTTGATACAGTTAACCATGACTTGCTCCACGTAAAATTGTCACACTATGGTATAAGAGGGCACTCCCTCAACTACCTCAAGTCATACCTCAGCAACAGAAGCCAATATGTGTATGCAAATGGGGCAAACTCTTCTGCACAACCAATTACAGTTGGTGTCCCACAGGGAAGTGTCCTTGGCCCTCTTCTCTTTCTCCTATACATAAATGACCTACCAAATGCTTCGCAATTACTCAAACCCACACTATTTGCAGATGACACTACATACGTCTTCTCCCACCCGAGCCCAGTCACGCTAGCCAATACTGTAAATACAGAATTACAGAAAATATCTACCTGGATGAGGACTAACAAACTTACACTAAACATTGACAAAACCTACTTCATTCAGTTTGGTAACAGAGCTACAGATGTCCCTCTTAACATAATGATAAACGGATCACCTATCACAAAGCTAACAGAGGGAAAATTCTTAGGAATCCACCTTGATAATAGACTCAAATTTCATACACATATACAACAAATTTCTAAGAAAATTTCCAAGACTGTAGGCATACTATCGAAGATACGGTACTATGCTCCACAGTCAGCCCTCCTGGCCCTATATCACTCTCTTATTTACCCCTATCTCACCTATGGAATTTGTGCATGGGGCTCAACAACAAGTAACCATCTCAGACCACTAATTACCCAACAAAAGGCTGCAGTTAGAATGATAACAAATTCTCACTATAGGCAGCACACTCCACCAATATTCAATACACTAAACCTATTCACCATACAAAACATTCATACTTATTACTGCACCTATTACATACATAGAACACTTAACTCTGATATTAACCCTCCCCTCAAACATCTCCTTGCCAACCTCAACAGAACACATGACCATAACACAAGGCACAGATCACTCTTTGATGTTCCTCGTGTCCATCTCACACTATGCAAAAACTCAATGCACATAAAAGGCCCTAAAATCTGGAACTCATTACCTGTAAATATAAAAGAAACACTACCTGTTTATAAATTCAAGTCTCTTCTCAAAGATCACTTACTCACCCAAAACCAAATAAATACTGAATAACTGAACCTTATAAATTGTATATCTTAAATGTTTCTCACAATTATATCACATAAATGTTAAACCTAAAACCCAATCTAACTTTATTATTTTTTAAATACACTACCTAACAGAATACTCCATTCTACTGAATGTACAACAATGCATACAACCATATGACCTGTCTTTGTAATACTCACTTGTGCTTTATAGTAATCTGTTTACATTAAAGTTTTATCACCGATGTCATCATTGCTTAGTTCATCTTAAGTTAATTTTAAGCCAGCCCGTAATGCTATGCATAGTATAAGTGGCTTTGGCATACTGCTCTTTTCTGTATTTTTTGTACCTCTGTATGTGTGCACAAATTTTTAAATAAATAAATAAATAAATAAATAAATACCGGGAGAGTACCACACTCTCTGTGATTACCAGTACCACTTAATAAACACCTCTTTTAATCAACTATATATATAAATTACACAAGTTAACCGAAGTACCAGAGAATTTATCTATTTAATTAAAATGTTTGAATTAAAATATATGAATTTATTTGAATTACATATTAACCTACATATTAATTTCAGTTATATATTAACCGATTTATTATTATTTTGAATTAATAATATAGAGGAAAACATAAAATTTTGGCCTCTTCAATGGGGGCTCCTTGGTGCAGTGAAGGGGCTTTTGGTCTGAGGAATTGGACCTATTGGTCTCCTTCCTCAGACCGAACCTAATTTCCTCCCAATCCCTCCTTCTGTATCCCATCCTCACCATCACCCTTTTTTCCCTTGCCTCCTCCTCCTCCTCCCCATCCCTCCTCTATTCCTCTCCTACTTTCAGTGTTTGGGACTCTTTCCAGGCACTCTAGTTCCTTGGTAGCGGGAAGGGTACCGGGGTCCATCCCATTCAGTTGAGGTCCTTGGCAGTGGTGTAGTTTGCCGTGGAATCTGGATCACCGGGAGGTGTTGCGATCCCTCTCCTGTCTCTCGGGGGGTGGCTTTGAGTGTCTTTCGAGGGACGACTGTATCTCGCCACCATCCCCCGGAATCCTTGTCGGATTCTGGGGGTTGTGGTTCAAGGAAGTATGCTTTGTGGCAGGTGTCCGACGGCCCTCTCTTTTGTCCACCGAGGGGGCTCGGCAGATGTGAGGTTGCTATCCCAGATTGCTGGTTTACTGGAATGAAGGGCAGGGTATGGCATGGGTTCCATGCTTCACCTGCACTGCTTGCAGTGCTATGGTCCTCTTGGATGCGGAGAAGGATTTATGGCTCTTTTTGCCTCATAGGAGCTATTAGTCCACGTTTCCCCCTTTTTTCTTTTTTTTCTTTCCTGTCTTCTTTCTTTCTTTTTTTTTTCTACAAAACTAGAGAAAGAAGTGACCTAACCATAGAGTCTAAAATCCATGATCCTGCTCCCCCTGGACCCCTTACTGATATCACACCTTGTTCCGACCCTGCCTCGTTATTTGACCACTCTTTCGACATTTCTGATGCTCCTGTACCTCTTGCTGGTGCCGTTTCGTCACCTATTTCAGGTACCAGGGTTCCGACTGACTCCTTCAATACACCTAACCTCTGCTCTCCTTTGACTATGCTTCCAGCTTCTTCTATGTGCGGCAATTTTCGAATCACCCGCCCATCCCACTTCGGACCAACTCTGGTCCCACACCTAAATGCCCAAGACCATTACCAGATGATAATCCTTCACTTCCTTCTCATTCTACTCAGAAAAGACCTGCATGTCAAGCACTCCCTTTACATGCTGTTTCAAAATACACAGTGGACTAAGTTTTCTACTCAACGACAGACTTCCTCTACTGCCTATCTTTCCGACCATAGTTTGTAGATGAATGGTTCAGAGAACCGACATGTTGATAAATTAGACACATGTGCAACTCTTGGGTATCTTTATTGAGGAAACGTTTCGCCACACAGTGGCTTCATCAGTCCATAAGAAGGAGAATCTTGAAGAACAGGAGGAGAATGAGGTAATCAGTCCCTCAACCTTGAGTCGATGTGGTCAGTCCATCAATCTTGAATAGAATATGGCATACGTGCTGAGAAGGAGCTTATAAACCGTTGGCAGGAGAGGTGCAGCAGTCATAGGTGGTGTAACATTTGTTCAATGTTGAAGTAGGTCGTGCCCAAGAATTAGGCAAGCGAAGAATTCCCAAGTATTAAGATCCCAAGAAGTTGCACTGTCTGACAGGTTTGTAGATGAATGGTTCAGAGAACCGACATGTTGATAAATTAGACACATGTGCAACTCTTGGGTATCTTTATTGAGGAAACGTTTCGCCACACAGTGGCTTCATCAGTCCATACGAAGGAGAATCTTGAAGAACAGGAGGAGAATGAGGTAATCAGTCCCTCAACCTTGAGTCGATGTGGTCAGTCCATCAATCTTGAAGAGTTGCACATGTGTCTAATTTATCAACATGTCGGTTCTCTGAACCGACATATTCTACCACATACAACGTCCTTATCCTCTGAAAAACTTGGAGCTATCTCAGAATATATTGATGAGACTAGACCAATGATGGACATCAGTCCACCTCCTGTTCTTCCTCTTCATTCTTCTCCATCTGCACAACCCCTTTCTTCACAGCATCACAAACCCTTGCTGCCTTAAAGTTTTCTGCTGCTTTCATATGTGGACTTCTCTAACCCTACTAGTCTGTAGATACCTCTACCTTCAGATTTCTTGTATCTTTCTCTTCACAAATCATGGCTTATTTTCAGTGGAATATCCGTGGCCTCAGAGGTAACCGGGGTGAGCTTCAGATGTTGCTCTCCCTGTTTTTCTCTGTTTGTGTTTGTTTACAAGAACCCAAATTACAACCTGCTCTTATCCATCCCATCTTGCGCTATGATTTATTATATTCATCAGCTCCTTTTCCCAATGGAACCTTTAATGAAATTGAACTTCTTATACACAACCGTATTACATACCGTCAGCTCTTTGTTCATACTTCACTGCATTACACTGCAGCCCTTATCCATTTAAATAAGTGGTATACAATCTTTTCCTTGTATCTTGCTTGTATCTCTGTTGCATTTCTGGTTTCTTCCTTACTGCCATCCCTTCTGTTACTCGGCGATTTTAATGCCCACCATTTCCTCTAGGGGAGTCTCACCGTGACTCCAGTGGCACTCAGCTGGAGGCTTTTCTCGCTTCTCTCCTCCTCCATGTTTTAAGTACGGGTACTCTTACCCATTTTGATCCTCGTACTCATTCTCTCACTTGCATCGATCTCTCGGTCTGCTCTTCCTCAACTGTACTACACTTCACCTAGTCTGTCCTCCCGGACTTGCACGACAGGGGTCATTTTCCAATCATCCTTACCTCTCCTTCATATTCACCATCTCCTCGTAGCCCACACTGGCAATTTGACAGAGCAAACTGGGACCTTTACTCGCGTCTAACTGCTTTTAGTGAGGTTCCCTCTTCGTCCTCCATTGATGAGCTTTTACAGCTCATCTCGACCTCAGTTTTAACTGCAGCTTCATATTCTGTACCACAAACTTCAGGCAGGCATTCTCAGAAGTGCATGCCTTGGTGATCTCCTGCTTGTGCTCGGGCAGTACATTTGAAACGCGCTACGTCGGGCAAGTGCCGGTACAATAGAACCACAGAAAGAGTCCTTGATTTTAAGCAGAAGTGAGCAGTTGCTCGCCGTGTCATCTGTAACTCTACACACACTTGCTGGCAGGATTATGTTTCTACCATCTCTTCTGCTTCCTCTATGAGTGAAGTCTGGAAAAAAGTACGGCTCCTGTTCTTCAGGTTGCCGGTGTTGATATCATGAACCCTCTTGACATTGCCACCGAAATTGGTAATCATCTTGTCCGTATCTCTCAGAGGTTTCCTCTATTGGAGAAGAATCTTATGATGTGCCTTTTACACTTTTGGAACTGGAGGCAACTCTCTCACTTTGCCTCCACTTCCAGTTTGCCTCCAGTTCCTCTCAGAATGCTGTCATGCCCAATTGCCGTCAGGTAGCTGGGCCTGACGGCATTCACATTCGTATGTTACAACATTTACATCAGTTAGCCCATGCAGTCCTCTTACGACTCATAAATCTTATTTGGTCACAAGGAGCTCTTCTTCAGCTCTGGAAATCTGCCATTGTTCTCCCTTTCTATCTCCCCTTCTATCGTCCCATTGCTCTTACCAGTGCAGTTTCCAAGGTCATGGAACGCCTGGTAAATAGACGTTTGATGTAGTATTAAGAGACACACAACAGTCTCTCCACTAGTCAATATGGTTTTTGTAAGGGCTGCTCTACCATTGACCCCTTACTATGCTTAGATAATTATGTCCGTAATGTCTTTGCCAATAACTTCTCAGTTATCGCCTTCTTTTTTGACCTTAAGAAGGCATATAACACAACTTGGAGGTATAATATCTTGGCCCAGGCCCACTTCTTAGGCCTCCGAGGCAACCTACCATTTTTCATTAAGAACTTCTTAACTGAAACACATTTCTATGTTCGGGTTAATAATATGCTTTCCCCAGACTTTGTCCAAAGTGAATGTGTCCCACGGGGGTGTGTTCTGAGCACAACACTTTTTCTCCTTGCTATAAGTGATCTGGTCTCTGTTTTTTCTTTCAATATTTGGTCGTCGCTCTATGTTGATGACCTTGCCATAGCTTATGCAGGCGCTGATTTTCACCTCATTGCAGTTTCTCTCCAGCATGCGGTCAACCGTGTTTCCAGTTGGGCCACCACTCATGGGTTTAAATTTTTTAGTACAAAAACTCACCAAATTACTTTCACTAGACTCTCTGTTATCTCTGATCATCCATTGTACCTATATGGCTCACGTATCCCAGAAATATGATACAATCAGGTTTCTCGGCCTACTGTTTGACCATAGATTATCCTGGAAACCTCACATTACCTCTCTGAAGGCAACTTACCATAGCCGGCTGAACCTCCTTAAAGCCCTCACTCATCTTTCATGGGGGCTTATCGTAGAACTCTCCTTCGACTACATTCAGCCCTAATTTTATCGAAACTCGATTATGGCGACGAGATATATTCAGCGGCCTCTCCTGAAACTAGCCTTAATCCCAACTATCACCAGGGATTTCGTTGATGCCTTGGTGCTTTTCGCTCCTCGCTAGTTGAGAGCCTCTATGCAGAGGCGAATATTCCATCCTTGTCCGTGATGCTCATTGCCTTCGCTACTGTGTTCGATCTCATGAATTCCGCAATCCTTCCACTTACAGGATAGTCACTGATGTTAGTAGACATTCTTTATTTGTTCGTTGCTCCTGTTTCTGTTCATTTTTTATTCGCCTATATTCGCTCTTGTCTTCTCTTCAGTTGCCACCTTTCTATGTTCATGTAGCATCTCACTTTTCCCTACCCTCTTGGAAAGTTCCGATGGTTATTGTCTGTTCTTTCCCACTGCCATGAGCAAAAGCCCAACTGCCTACTGTGGCTTCTCGCTCTCTTTTTCTTAACCACTTGTGATCTCATTCTCAAGCCATCGCAGTGTACACCGATTGTTCTAAGTCTTCTGATGGCATCGGATTTGCAGCAGTGTTTCCGGATTGTGTTGTGCGAGGGCATTTATTACCCCAGGCTAGCATTTTTATGGCTAAATTGTATGCCATTCTAGTAGCACTTATCTGTGTTGCATCCATGCCTGTGTCACCATTTGTTGTCGTTTCAGACTTCCTTAGTGCTTTACAGGATATACAAAAATTTGATACACCTCATCCCCTGGTTCTTCATTTCCAACTTTGGTTATACCGTATCTCTAGCAAGCATAAATATTTTGTTTTTTGTTGGGTACCCGTTCATGTTGACTTACAGAGCAATGAAGAGGCAGACACGTGTGGGCCACATACAGTTCCCCATTTTCATATAGAATTTGCTTAATTGCTCCCCCACCTTCGCATTGTTGCAACAAAGTTGGCTGATCTGCTCTATAAAAATACATTCTTTAAACCGAGTATTGGTTTTGGGGAATGTAATTACATCGGGTTGGGAGATTTTACCCTCTCCTTCTTGATCGGCCAAAACACCCTTTCTCAAGGGTTCTCAGGGGGCCCCCGTTTCACTCGTGAGTTGTCGGGTTCCCAGTTTTGTTAGCCACATCTTTTAAACGTCCACTCATCAACGACACGCAAAATTACCCCCAAACGTCGTATCGCTCTACTCCCTTTTCTTGTATGGACCCTTTTTTAAACCCGATTGTTCATTGACTTTTTGACGGTTAGGTTTTTACTGCAGAAATTTGAGATGATCCCTCTAGACCCCCAGGGCCTTTCCCCTCTTTCTCTTGCTACCTCCCCCAGCAACCCATGCCCCACTGCATCCATGACCTAGTAATCATCCCCCTCCCTTCCAACCCTTACCCCACACCTTCCCAGCCTGGGCACTGTATGCCTTCGTAGTTTGCGCTTCTTTTTTTATAATACTAAAAATTTGGTGAAAAATTCATTCAACATTATAAAATATATTAAAATCCTTTTTAAAATTTACCTTTTAGTTTAAAAAAATGTCGTCGAAAAATTTTAATAGGTTTTAGGTGGGGGGAAGGGGGTCTTAAGTGGGGAATAGACCTTTTTACCCACCTCCTAAATCTTCTTCCCCCCATACTCTCCCCCCTTCTGGTTCCTTTTTGGGGATATAAATTTTAATATTTACGCTTTGCCTCTTCTCGGGGCCCCTTCCCCCCCAAAGCACCCTAACTTTCCGAACCTAAAAACCCCCTCATTTATGGACTCGGGTATCGCCTTGCAGCTGTTTTTTTCGATCCCTTGCCCTTGGGGCTTCACTAATCATGCCCCTGTTTCCCCCTTGCGGTTATCGAGATGCCATTTTTCCCCTTTTTACTATATCGATGACACTCTAAAAAAAAGCTCCAAATCCCATCCTCAGCTCCCCAGCAGACGGTCTTCTTTTCACTTGCACGCCCAAACAAGAATTTTTAGCAACTCCAATACAGTGGAAGCAACTCGGCTACGACCCCCCCTGTCCCAAAATAAAAAATTTGTGGGCCCCGCAGGTCAGACATGTTTTCCAAGAACGTTGAAAACTGATTCCCACTTAGGAGCCTTCACCCCTTGGGTTTATTAAGTAGGACAACTTTTTGCAAACATCGCAGATCACTGCAGTATCCCCCTCTGTGGTTTAGCTGATTTAATAATTCACCCTCAGCCGACTAACCCCCTTTCCCCATGCAAATGTTAAGTCACTTCTTTTCGCCTTTTTTTAGTGTTACAAATAGGAACAGGGAATTTGGGACCCATCTTTGGTTCTCTTTTCCCACAAGGCACGTACTCGCCCCCATCTTGTTCCTCTCCTATATCTGAATAGAAAAGGGATTCCCCACAGACCGTGTCTTCCTTTGCAGGACACCCGAATCTGCATGACAATTTCTTTATTGCGACATGCAAGGCTCCAGGCGGAATCAACCAAATCTTTCAGTGGCTGCAGAAAAAAAATTTTGAAGTTTCAACGATAAAAATTTAATTACTCGCAGGAAAACCGGGGAAAATTTAAATCTTCTCAAGTACAAAACAAATTCTAGCCAAAAAATACAGCGAAACCCCAAAACGCAAAGACCTGGGAGGATAGTGGGAGGATCTCATCTTCAAGGACCTAACACTGTTCAATCGCATCTGCTAAAAAAATGACGGGATGGATAATGAAAACCTTCAAAAACTGGGATCCAAACCCCATGAGACCCTTCAGGCACTTTTTCTATCAGGCTGGAATATTGCTGCCCCTAACAGCCCCTTTTTCAAGGCAGGTAAAATTGCTGCCCTAGAAAATGTACGAGAACCTTCACGGCCCGCATAACGGGTAAAAACCCCTTTAAAAAAATGGGGTGCTGAGGTTCTAACCTGTATTCCCTGGAACGCAGGCGAGATACAGATTATATACCGGGGAAAACCCTGGGACTGTCCCGAACTTGCACCGAAAAATACTCACTACAAAGCAAAAACTTGGCAGAGATGCAAACATCCCCAATAAAAAGGGGGGTGTCACTGCACATTAAAGCCTTTTAAATAAGTGTCGGGGCCCCGAAAACTGTTAAAACGCCCCCCAGCATACATAAGGGGGTTTCCCAAACAGACCCCGGGCAGTTTCAAGCGGCACAGGAAAGCACCAAAAAGGGGTTTCCTGCCGCCGGGCTGTGGCTCGTACTTTGGGTTTTTCGTGCAGCGCAGTAACACCCGGGTTGATGAGGCCTGATTCACCAGGGGCCCTGGTCACAGCCGGGGGCCGCGGGGGCTTTGACCCCTGGAACCCTCCCCCCAAACTTAGGATAACTGGCTTTTTTTTTGTTTGTAGAAAGCTGTGCGCTGTTTCCAGAAACATTTTTTAAAAATAAATAGTCTCAAAGGAAAAAATGTCCTGTAAAGGATACGGTGGGGGCTGCTGCTTGCTGCCTGCTTGTTGTACAAAAAAACCATACCCCAACCATACAAAAACCCATACAAAAGTGGGTAGTGGGAAGAAACTTCTAGGGTAACTTTTGTGGGTTTTTTACTAAGGTACACCCCAAAATGGTTTTTTCCCTGAGATCCATTTTTTTTTTAAATTTTTGGGTCTTCACTAGGGGAAATGATTTCGCTTTGGGGTTCCTATGGGTAATGATTTCGCTATGGGTATCACTATGGGAAAATGATCTCGCTATGGGTATACAGGGGTAATGATCTCGCTAGGGGTTATCACTTGGGTAATGATCTCGCTTGGGTATCACTATGGAAATGATCCGCTATGGGTATCACTAGGGTAATGATCTCGTTTGGGGTATCTAGGGTAATGATCTCTTTTTTGGTACACTATGGTAATGATTCGCTATGGGTAACTATGGGCAATGACTCGCTAGGGTTCAAGGGGTAATAAATTCGTTTTGGTTCACTATGAGTAATGATCTCGCTATGCGTACATAGGGGAAATGATTCGCTATGGGTACACTATGGGTAAAATCTCGCTATGGTTTCACTAGGGGTAAGATCTCGCTATGGGTATCCTATGAGTAATGATCTCGCTATGGGTATACTATGGGCAATGACCGCTATGGGAAAATTTGGGTATGATCTCGCTATGGGTATCCTTGGGAATGATTCTTTTTATGGGTTCATATGGGTAATGATTCACTAGGGTATCACTAGGGTAAGATCTCGTTTTGGGATCATAGGGGGAATGATCTCGCAGGGGTATCACTATGGGTAATGATCTCGCTAGGGTACACTAGGGGTAATGACTCGTTATGGGTATCATAGGGGAAATATCTCGTTGGGGGTATCATAGGGTAATGATTCGCTATGGGTACACAGGGGGAATGATCTGCATGGGTAACTATGGGTATGACTCGTATGGGTATCACTATGGGAAAAGACTCGCTATGGGTACACTATGGGTAATGATTCGTAGGGGTTCACTATGGGAAAAGATTCGCTATGGGTATCAATGGGTAATGATCTCGCTAGGGTACATATGGGTAATGATCTCCTATTACACTATTAATTTTCCGCTATTACACAAATGGGAAAAATCTCGCTAGGGTATCACATGGGTAATGACTCTTTTGGGGTTTCAAGGGGGAAGGGATCTCGCTAGGGGTTTTCACTAGGGGTAATGATCTCGCTATAGGTTCATAGGGGAAATTATCTCGTTAGGGGATCATAGGGTAGACCCCCCCTTTGGGTATCCTATGGGTAATGATTCTTTATGGTACAATGGGTAATGACTCCTTGGGTATCACTTTGGGTAATGATCTCGCGGGGTTTCACTATGGTAAGATCTCGCTAGGGTATCCCCCTTGGGTAATGATCCGCTTGGGGTATCACTAGGGTAATGTCCCTTTGGGGTATCATTTTGGGAAAAGATCTCGTAGGGGTAAGTATGGGAATGATTCGTTAGGGGTACACTAGGGGTAATGTCTCGCATGGTAACTAGGGGTAAGATTCGCTTGGGATCATGGGGGTTGACCGTTAGGGGTTCACTTGGGGGGAATCTCGCTTTGGGTTTCCCTATGGATTGATCTGCTTGGGTCCATAGGGGTAGGATCTCGCTATGGGTTCACTAGGGGTAATGATCCGTTTTGGGTACACTTGGGTAATGATTCGTTGGGTATCATTTGGGAAATGCTCGTATGGGTACACATTGGGAAAGATTTCGCTTGGGTATCACATGGGTAATGTCCGCTATGGGTATCATATGGGTAATGATTCGCTAGGGTATCACAGGGGAAAAAGTTCCGTTATGGGTACACTATGGGTTTTTGACTCGCTATGGGTATCCTTTATGTTTCGTTAGGTATCCTAGGGAATGATTTTCTTAGGGGTATCACATGGGAAATGATCTCGCTAGGGGTACCCTTTGGGGTTTAATGATTCTTTAGGGTAAAAGGGCCCCCCAATGGAATAAATCCTCTACTTTTTGGGTTTTAACCCAGGTTCTTACAATAGCTGCTTGTATGAAAATTCCATGTAACTGTTTTGGTATCCCTGAATAAACTTACTTACCGCAGGGTAATGATCTCGCTAGGGGTATCTTTCGCTAGGAAATGATCTCAATTGGGTATACTTTTTTCTGTGGGTAATGTTTCACTATGGGTATACTTCTCGCTAATGTAATAAACTCATTTGGGGTATACTTCTGCTGGGGGGTAAGGGTTCCCCTATGGGTATACTTTTTGTATGGGTAATGATCCCCTATGGGTATATTTCTGCAGGGGGTAAGATCCACAAAGGGTATACTTTTCATATGGGCAATGACTCACTAGGGTATATTTCCACTTGGTAATGATCTAACTATGGGTAACTTCCACTATGGTCACTTCCACTAGGGGTATATTTCACATGGGCAAGTTTCCCCTTTGGGTATATTTCTCACTAGGGGGGTAATGATTGGGGGTTACTTCTCACTAGGGGTTTTAATTCACTATGGGTATTTTCACTAGGGGTAATAACCACTATGGAAAATGATTAATGGGATATTTCCCACTATGGGTAATGATCTAACTGGGGGTATATTTCACTAGGGGGATACTTCTCACTGGGTAATGATCTCCTATGGGTATATTTTCACTTGGGTAAGATTCGCTATGGGTATATTCTGTAGGGAAAAATGATCTCACCAGGGTATACCCGCTAAAGAAATGTCTACTCTGGGATACTTCTGCTACAGGAAAAGACTCAATGGGATACTTCTTGAGGGGTAACGGCCCACTATGGTATACTTCTTGCTAGGGGTAATGATTCATTTGGGGTATACTTCTTGTAGGGGAAATTTTGATCTCACTAGGGTATACTCTATATGGGCTGATTCCTAGGGGTTATTTCTCACTATGGGTAATGATATTTTGGGTATATTTTCCCACTATGGTTTTATATTTTTCTTTGGTTACTTCTAAATGGGGTTTAATTTCACTATGGGAATGTTTCCCCTTTTGGGGGTATATTTCCCATTGGGTAATGATCTATGGGATATTTCCATAGGGTATACTTTCCTATGGGTATCTTTCATTTGGGTAATGATTCACTATGGGTAATGATCTCATATGGGTATATTTCTCCAGGGGTAAGTTTAAATTGGGGGGTTTTTTTTTCCACTATGGGATACTTTCACTTGGGTATATTTCTTAGGGGTATCTCCACTATGGGTAATGATTCACTATGGGTATTTTTCACTATGGGTAAGATCTCGTAGGGGTATACTTCTCGCAGGATAAGATTCACCAGGGTTACTTCTCGCTAAGGAAAATGATCCACTCGGTATATTCTCGTAGGAAATGATCTCACTCGGGGTATACTTCTTGCTAGGGTAATGATCTATATGGGTATATTCTCGCTAAAGGTAATATTACTTGGGTTACTTTTTGCTAAGGGTAACGGTCTCACTATGGTTTTCTTGTTTGGGGTAATGATTCACTTTGGGTATATTTCTCACTGGGGGCAAAAACTCACTATGGTTATATTTTTCACTTGGGAAGATCAAAAAAGGGTATACTTCTCATATGGGATATTTCTCATATGGGTATACTTTCATTTTGGGCTGATCTCACTATGGGTTAATTTTCACTAGGGGTAATGATCTATGGGTTATTTCCCCTAGGGGTATATTTCTATGGGGATA
Source organism: Cherax quadricarinatus (assembly GCF_026875155.1). NCBI lineage: Eukaryota > Metazoa > Arthropoda > Malacostraca > Decapoda > Parastacidae > Cherax > Cherax quadricarinatus. The sequence goes on along the minus strand of NC_069464.1, from coordinate 25,008,747 downwards.
CTTTCATATGGGAAATGATCTCATAGGGTAATTTCTCACTTTGGGTAATGTTTAAACTATGGGTATATTCTAAAAGGGGGTATACTTTCACTTGGGTTATTTCAGTAGGGGTTATTTCCACTATGGAAAAGTCCTAGGGTTATTTCTCACTAGGGGAATGATCAACTAGGGGTAAAATTCTACTAGGGTATATTTCTCACTATGGGTATACTTCTCACTATGGGTAATGATCTCACAGGGTTTTATTTTTCTCACTATGGGTAATGACAAACATGGATACTTCTCACTAGGGGAAATGAATCACATGGGATATTTTCAACTAGGGGGAAAAATCTAACTATGGGTATACTTCTCCCAAAGGGTATCTTCCAAGGGGTTTTACTTCTCACGGGGGAATGATCTCACTATGGTATATTTCTACTAGGGTAATGATCTAATAGGTATACTTCTCACTAGGGGTATACTTCTAACTTGGGTAATGACCACTACGGGTATTTTCCACTTGGGAAAATGACTCACTCGGGTATATTTCTCCTATAGAAATGTCTCATAGGGATTTTTTCTCACATGGGTAAATGATCTCACTAGGGTTTTTTCTCACATAGAATGATTTCACTAGGGGTATATTTCCACTATGGGAAATGATCCCCCTAGGGGGTATTTTTTCCCTCAAAGAGTAATGATCTCATAGGGGTTATTTCTCACTAGGGAATGACCCCCTACGGGAATTCTACTATGATAATGACTCATATGGGTAATTTCTCACTTTGGGTAATGTCTCACAGGGGTATATTCTCCAATGGGTAATTTTTATTTTTGTTGTCCTTATTACTTGATAGTAAGGTTTTCTACTTTCAAGTTGGGGTAGCTTTTTAAAAAGGGTTTTTATCGTCTGGGGTTTTTTAAATTCATAGTTTACCCCCCCCAGTGTCTTGAAAAACCTTTCCCCACCGTTTTCACAGGTTTTTTAAAAAATACTTCTATAAAATATAAAAAATTTTTCAAACAGAAATGTAAAAAAAATACGGGCTCAAAAAAAGCTACACCTCCCTAACTGCTCTCCTAGGAACCCCCCCCTTGCTGCATTCTACAATTTGCCCTTCTTTCTTTTGACTTTCTCGGGCTAACCAGATTTTGACAAATTTTTCAAACCCCAGTATGATGGCCCCACTTAAGGGATAAAACCACCCCAGGGCCACAAAAGCCCCAAAAAAAAATGAAGGGGCCCAGAGGCCCTTTCCAACTTTTAAGCCAAAAGGTAGAAAAAAGGAGTGAGAAAGAGAGAGAGAAGGGGAGAGAGAAGAAGAGAGAGAAGGGAGAGAGGAGAGAAGAAGGGGAGAGAGGGGAGAGGGGAAGAGAGAAGAGGGAGAAAGAGAAGAGAGAGAGAGGGGGGAGGAGAAGAGAGAGGAGAAGAGAGAGAGAGGAGAGGGGAAGAGGGGAGAGAAGAGAGAGAGAGAGAGAGAGAAGGGAGAGAGGGGAGGAAAAAGAGAGAAGGGGGAGAAGAAGAGAGGAGAGAGGGGGGAAAAAGAGGAGGAGGAGGAGAGAGAGAGAGAGGGAAAAAGAGAGAGAGAAGAGAGAGAGAGGAAGGAGAGAGAGAGGAGAGAGAGGAGAGGGGAAGAGAGAGAGAGAGAGAGGAGAGAAGGAGAGAGAGGGAAGGAGAGAGAGAGGAAAGAGAGAGAGAGAGAGGGAGAGGAGAAAGAAGAAGGGGGGGAGAAGAAAAAAAAGGGGGGGGGGGAAGAAGGGGAGGGAAAGGGAAAAAAAAGAGAGAGAGAGAGAGAGGGAAGGGGAGAGAGAGAGAGAGAGATAGAAAAGAGAGGGAAAAAGAGAGAGAGAGAGGAGGGAGGAGCCCAGCTAAGCCCCCCCCCACACCACCAAAACAAAAAAAAATGTTGCCAAAAACAATTCTCTGTTACTAAACTCACCACACTTATTTTACTTTTTAAAAGAAATACAACTTTACCACTTATTTAAATGTGTGTTGTGTGTCTATGTTAAAAATATTTTATGAGAAAATAGGCTTACCCAGTGGGTTTCGTCCCTAAGAGTGATCTGCCCTTAGGGCAATTTAAGCTGATCTCATCAATTCAATATAAAAAGGTATTTCCGAGTAAGTTATTTGTGTAATCAATTGTTTTTGGGGCTCATGTCCCCCTAAACTATAGGGATATTTCGCTTGGGTAATGATCCCACGATGGGTATATTTTTGCTATGGGAATGATCTCACTATTCCTAGATTTCCCGAAAAAGGGTTTCCAGCCACTGGGGCGTTGACCCCGCGGGGGGGTCTGTGACCCGGGCCCCGGTGATCAAGCCCCAACCAGGCTTTTCTGCTGGCTGCACACAAACCAACGTACGAGCCACAGCCTGGGAGGTCAGGGACCCCACTTTAGGTGCTTGTCCAGTGCAAGCTTTAAGACTGCCGGGGGCTATTGGGAATCCCCCTTTTTTAGTGGGAGGGAGTTTTGAAAGTCTCGGGCCCCCGAACTTATTGTAGGTCCCCCTTTAACGTTTTGGACACATGGTTTTCATTGGGGGGTGTTGCTCGTTGCCAAAGTCTTTGCTTTCGTAGTGAGTGATTTTGTGTGCAAGTTCGGTAAGTCCCCCCTAGGGTTTTCCAGGTGTAATTTAAACATGTATCTCCCCCTGGTTCCAGGGAATACGGGGTTTTGGAACCCAACGTTTTCCCCGTAATTGAGGGGTTTTATCTTGTTTTGCGCGCCATGAGGTTCTCTGACATTTCTAGGCAGAATTTCACCCCTTGAAAGGTGCGTTTGTGTGCAGCAATATTCCAGCCTAGATAGAACAAGTGCCTGAAAAAAGTGTCATATGGCTTGGCATCCCTAGTTTTTATGTTTTTTCATTATCCCTCCTGTATTTTTAGCAGTCGATTGATCATGTTATGGTCCTTGAAGGGAGAACCCCGACATGATCACTACCAGGGCTTTTGACGTTGGTGTTTCGCTTATTTTGTGGCCAGAATTTTTTTTGTACTCTGATAAAGATTTAATTTCCTCGTGTTTACCTGCTAGAATTGAAAATTTCTATCGTTGAAATTCATTGGGTTTTCTGCAGCCCCCTGAAAGATTGGTTGATGTCCGCCCGGAGCCCGCAGGCTTGCAATGGGAAGCCTGTCATGCAGATTCGGGTGTATTGCAAAGGAAGACACGGTGCGTGGCTGACATCCTTGTCTATGTCAGATATGAGGATGAGGAACAAGATGGGAGCGAGTACTGTCTTGTGGAACAGAGGTTTTCACCATAGTTGCCTCGGACTTTAATTGTTTATAACCCCTTTGTGTTTGTTGTAGGGAAATTTTGATCACGACCCATTTTCCGTTTTTCCTTAGCACGCTTTTTTTTGCGCTTTACGCCATGGTCACAATTTCTGTATTATTTTGTCTGCATTCTTTTTGTTTCTAGGATCTAGGGCCTTGTCAGTGACCAATATTTTAACAGTCAGGAGCGACCCGTTTTTAATCCCGGGGTTGCCCTGGGTTGTGTAAATTTTTGGGTTTTTTGTGGGTGGCGATTTGCTTCTAAAGGACCTTTTAAAATTTGGTGTATGGGTGTTAGTGCTATCGGGCTGTAGTTTTTGGTATTGCTTTATGCCCCTTTTGTTTAGTGGGGCTATGTTGTTTTTTTTTTGCAACTGTGGGGGCCCCCCGTGTCCTTGTCCCCTCCAAGGATGGTAAAAACCGTGGGAGGGGCTTCTTGCGTTTTGATGAAACCCATTCCATGGTCGGCCTGGGGCAGGTCAGGGGTGTCTTTATCGCCTGTTCGAAGTCATTCGTGGAAACATCAACAGGGTTGTGTTAACCAAATTCTGTGGCTCCCATAAAAAAAACATTTTTTATCTTCCGACTCTCAGTCTGGTTTGCTCTTGCTAAAAAGAGTCGTATTGGGACTTGAGTAGCTCACCTTTCCTCTGTCATTGTGTAGGACCCCCTCTTGTTTAAGTAGGGGCCCAAACTGGACGTTGTTTCGGGCTTTTATTTGGGATAGGAAAAAAATATTTTGCTTTCTTTTGATTTCTTTATGCTTTTTGTTTTCCCCCAATTTTCCGACTCCCATAAGATTCCTTTAGCTTCATTCGATGCTTGCTATTTCTCTGACCCGTGACTCCCCGCATTTCAATTATTGGCCTTTTTAGCCGTCTTTGTCTTTTCCGTCCCGTAAAAAGGAGGCCTGTCTCTTTCTATTTTACATCTCTCCTCCTTTTTTTTTAGAGGAATAAGCCTTGTCATACATTAATTTCCACCCAGTTAATCTGTTCTAGGCATAAGTTGGGTTCTTGTTGCTTAGCCTATCTTCCCACTTATATCGGTTTGGGTTGGTTTATTGGTCCCACTTTATGTTTTTGGTTTTTGAAGTTTAATTTGATGAAAGCCCCTTTTGGCTATCTTTTTATGTCGGTCTGGGGCTCCGCACTTATGTCTGAACCCAATTATTTTGTGGTCTGAGTTATTGTTTTTGATATGTGACTTTGTACAGATCTCATTTTTATGAAGATGAGGTTTTCGTATTCTCCAGTCTGTAGGCTCTATTATTTCTGGTTTAAAAAGAATTTTGTGCAAGGGTTTTTAAAAATGTGTGGTGTGAGTTTCGTCAGAGCTGCCTCCTGGTGTTATTACTGCAACAATATTATTTGCTATATTTCTCCATTTTAGGTGCCTTAAGTTGAAATCCCCCAGGAGCAAGATGTTGGGGGCAGGAGCTCGCAGATTTTCCAGACAGTGTTCAATTTTTAACAGCTGTTCCTGGAATTGCTGGGACGTTGCATCTGGAGGCTTGTAGACTACCACAATGACTAAGTTTTGGTTCTCGATCTTTTCTGCTGTTAGGTAAGACACATATGCAACAGTTAGGTATCTTTATTTCGAAACGTTTCGCCTACACAGTAGGCTTCTTCAGTCGAGTACAGAAAAGTTGATAGAAGCAGAAGATACTTGAAGACGATGTAATCAGTCCATCACCCTTAAAGTTTTGAGGTGGTCAGTCCCTCAGTCTGGAGAAGAGCATTGGAACAATGACCCAGTTTCATCCTGCTTTGTCTCACCTCACTACAGTATCTTGAGTGGTTTAGACAAAACATTCCTAGAGCGAGCATGTGTTAACAAATACATGAAATGAAATGAAATGCTCTACTGTCCTATCAGCCACCTTCACACAATACATTTTGGCTTTTATTATAATGTCCCATTTATGGATTTAATAATCCCAGGTCGCCTTTCTTGCTATTATCATACAATGGATGATCAGTGGAATAATTAGAGTATTCCATACAAAATACCTTCGGCTCCCTCTTCAACTGATGTGCAAATCGTGACATTTTAGGCGCAATATAAAAGAATCTGTGTCTGTATACAACAGACAAACATCGTCGCTATAGTGAGGTTTCAACACTTTGTACCAGAAATAATACAATTTCTTATTGGCGATCTCATGAATTTGAAAAATGAGGTAAAGAGGCTTATTAACTATTAATTTTGGCATGTTAATTGAGCAAATTACTCTGTCTTGACCCAGACGTGTAATATGTTTCAAATATATAAATAATGAGAATGGGTTCTCATTATTTACATATCTATATGTACCACCGTACTTTGTAATATTATATAGGGATTTTCCATAGATAGCATTATTAGTCAGCTTGAATGGTTTGGACTTAATGAGGCATTGTGTGGCGGTATTCTGTTTAATATTAGCTCAGATTAATGGTTCTAAAAATTTATTCTGATCATGTACATCATGAATCTTCACTACCTCTAACCCAATATCCATTAGCAACTACAGAAGATCCAAGATAACTAAATAGTTTTTCCATGGTAGATGACCAGCAACTAATTTGGTGTTTGTTATTGGCATATTCGACCCTCAGTTCTCAAAACAGATTAACAATAAAGAGAAAGCATATCTTCTGTTATATTCATATAGGAATATAACAGGAGGACATAATCTGTGCACGTAGCTACATCAGGGTTTACGGGGTTGGTATAGTCATTCGTCTCTCAACCCTTGAGTGGAGAGGACGTGTGCTGCTGCTGCCCCCTGGAGTTGTCTGGTGGCAGTATTATTTTCACCAACATGGCGCAGGCTCGTCGGCGCAGGGTAAATACTGTCTGCATTGAATTAACCAGTGGAGCTGTAACGGGGCCATCAATGGAGTTGCTTTTGCCTGCAATCATCAGAGATACCTACGGAATAGGCAATGAGGAGATTTGTGGACTTGCACTGAACGGTACGAAGAGGATTTTTGTAAAATTTAGTTCGGCGACTAGGTATGACGCAGTGGTGAATAAGTTTCAAGAGGTGGCCATACCAGTTAATCATGCTGTGACGGTGAGGCTGCATGATGTGTCCAGCTATTACACATGGGTTAAGATCAGGAATGTGCCGTTCGAGGCGGATGCATCTGACATCCGGTTCATTATGTGTAAATACGACACAATACATACGATCACTGCAGGAAGGTGGTCAGCTGGCCCGTATATGGGGATACCTGAGGGTGCATTCTCTGTCAAGATGACGCTCAGACATCCAATTCCATCGTACGTGGTGATAGAAGATTTCAGGACTCAGGTTTTTGTAACATACGCTGGGTAGCGAAGCACTTGCCGTTTGTGCGGGTCGTATGATCACCTAGCAGCGCAATGTGAAAGAAGACATTGTGATAGGGACCAGCAGCAACGACGAGATGTGGAGGAAAGGAGAGAGGATCAAGATCAACTGTTTTCGACTCTGCATCAGCAGAGTTTGACATGGAGTGAGGAGGTTGAGAGGGCCAAAGAAAAGGAGATGGCAGGGGCTACGCAGGGGGACGACATCACTTCCCTGGACGTTGTACAAGTGATGGATGAGGTCATCGCGGAAGCGAATGGTAGCGACGCGGAAACGACGATGGTGACGACGTTTGAGAACATTTTGGGTAATGAGAGTCCTTGTCAGGATGTTGGTACAGACCTAGATCATGGGTCTGTAGTTGAGGAGGGCGTGATGATGCCAGCCCGGCCTGAAGTGTGTCGTAAGGATGCCCAGTTGGTGAGAACTGTGGAGGTGGAGGTTCATCATGGCACTGAGCTGGATGACTTGATGCAGGTCGAGGGTACGACGCGAAAGCGCGCAGCAGTGCTTTCTGATTCCGACGACGTGCTTACGCCCGCACAACGACCTGGGAAGAAAACATGGGTGGAAGCCATGCAGAGAGGTTCAAGTGGCGCCCAGGGGCAGGGGTTGGGTAAAGGTGGCCAGAAAGGGGGGGGAGGGAAAAGGATGCAATGAAACGATCAGGTGATAAGTCCGTAGTGTCAAGAGGGAAACCCCCTTTGTCGGTTTTAAGTGCCTGACATTGAACATCAATGGCTTGAGGTCTCAGAGAAAGTGTGAGTTGTTTCGGGAATATTTGGTGCATCGTGATGTTGACTTTGTGCTCTTGCAGGAACACAATTATAGACCGGGTTATGAGTTGAAGGTGGATGGGTATAATGTGTATGTTGAGCATGCTGTCAGATTGAAAGGTGTGGCCATTTTGGTGAAAGAAACTAGCCCGTTGGTTGTCAGGCATAGTGAGGGGGGAGAGGGGAGGGTGATTCGTGTGGATGGGTTATGGGGTCAGGTACAGATGACGTTTGTGTGTGTATGGCCCAGCAGAGGGAGATGTGAGGATAAAGAATAAATTCGTGAGGGACGTTCTGGTATATTATTTGCGTGGATTGCCGGGGGTTGCTGTGATAGGAGGTGACTGGAACTGTGTGATAAGGAGTAAGGATGTTGAACCGAGGGGGGCAGGGCATTGTTTGAGGATATTGGGAGAATTGTTATCCAGGGTAGGATTGACAGATGTTGAGGGAGGTGAGGTGGTGGAGCACACATTTATTAAGCGTGGGTATGCGGCTAGGCTCGATCGATTATACGTGCCCAGGACAGTCGTAATACATAGTGTGAGGGTAATGGATGTAGTATTTTCTGATCACAGGGGTGTTTTGGTGGATATAGGTGGGGAGGGGTTGCCAAGAAGGTGAAGGGGTTTTCGAAGTTGAATGTAAAGTTGTTGCAGGAAGAAGAGTCTTGACAGTCATTTGTTCAATTGTGGGAGGAGTTGGTGGTGGAGGCGCCTGGGAATAGTGCACTGGTTAGTTGGTGGGACTCTGTGGCGAAATCTTGTATTAAAGAATTTTATATTCGTAGTGGGAGGGAATATAACAGATTGAAGTATGGGTACCAATCTTATCTTGAGGGGCAGTTGAGAGCTTGCTATGAGCGTGGGAATGCTAGTTATCCGGTGGACGATATTGAGGGATTAAAGGAGCGTATCAGGGATTTGCAAAATGAAAGATTTGATGGCGCGCGAGTTTTGGGTGGGCTGGAAGAGGTGTTATGGGGTGACAGGCCTTCGGCATGTGTGTTGAGGAGACAGCCTAAGAGAAGAGTGGCGACGGAGATGATGGGATTAACTGTTCAAGTGGGGATGGAAGGGTATAGAGAGGGGCAGGTATTAGTGACGACAGAGGGTATGAGTGGTTATCTAGATGCATGGTTTAGGTCATATGCACAAAACGGAGGTATTCGAGATGAGGCTTTAAAGGAAATGGAAGGTTTCGTGCAATGTGAGATTGATGGTATAGATAGGGTAACATTAGAAGGTCCGATCATGGAAAGTGAGATTTCGCACGCTTTGCCTGGTGCAAGTTTAGGTAAGGCGCCAGGTGTAGATGGGTTGCCTAATGATTTTTATGTTAGGAATTGGGAAGTATTGAGATGATTTTTAGTTAGGTTATTCAATGTAATGAAGGATGATGGGGAAATGGGTGAGCAGCAAAGGACTGCTGTCGTGGTATTAGTTCCGAAAGGTGGACAGACTACGGTAGAGGATTACCGAGCAATATTGCTTATGTGTGGCGATTATAAGTTATTTGCACTGATATTAGGGAATAGAATAAAAAAGGTGATAGGTAACGAAATTGACAGAGGACAATATGGGGTACCGGGTAGGACAATGTATGAAGGGCATGGAGTTCTTAGAAGTTTTATAGAACAGAGGGGGGATTTGGGGGGTGGGGGTGTGTTGGCATTGGATTGGCGAACTGCTTACGATAGTGTGGAGAGGGATGCGTTATGGAGGTTCATGCGTTGGCAGGCATTCGGGAAGGAAATTATATCTTGGGCGAAAACATTGTATCAGGGAGCATCTATGAGAGTACAGGTTAATGGAAGGCTAGGTGTTAACATTCAGATGGGAAGGGTTTTGCGACAGGGTTGCCCTCTATCGCAAATATTGTTTGCGTGTCTCCAGGATCCCTTTTATAGGGCAGTTAGGTGGAGTATCGCAAGTGGAGGGGTTAGTAACGAACGAGAGGGTCGGCCGGGTATTGTGGGTTATGTGGATGACACAACTGTATTGGTGAGGGATGAAAAGGATTTACACAAGGTAGGAAAGGTGGTAGATGTGTTTGGCGAGGCTACTGGGATGGAAATTAATGTGGCAAAGTCTAAGTATATGGACCTAGGCAATAACGTAAATAGAGGTGGGACTGTAGTGCGCGGGTGGAGTGTGGTGGATCAGTATTGATTTGTGGGATAGTGTAAGCTAAGAATGATAGGGTCGCACAAGAGGTAAATTCGATGCGCACCGTGGATGGGGTATTGAAAAGATTGGGTGGTTTGAGGACAGCGCAGCTAACGTTGCATCAGAGGGTCATTGTGACGAACGTCCTGTTGTATAGTAAGATATGGCACGTGGTGGGCAATATACCCACTGAGGCGGCGAGAGGTGCAACGGTTGCAACATGGGTTTTTCCGATTTATATGGGGATCCGGTTGTGACTGGCTAAGTAGAGGGGTGGTGATGCTTCCCGTTAGCCAGGGGGGGGCTGGGGCTCTATACCTTTAGAAAAGCGTATGATGAGTGTGTATCTAAAACGCGGGTATTTGAGGGAGGTGGGGGCGAGGAGGGGGGGCTAGAAAAATGCGTATGGATATGCAACGATGGTGGGGGTGCTAAGGATTTAATGATTGGTGAGGCCATGTTGAGGGTTTTATGACATGTGAGGATCGAAGCGCCTTTAATTGAGGATTCTAGAGAGGGTGGGGGGTGGGTCTGTGGTGGCGGCAGTTGAGGGGGGCATACCCATGTATGCGTGGGGGAATATCTGGAAATGTTTATTGCAATTGCGTATTAAACCAGGTGTAAGGGAGGTAATGTTTAGGTTTCTACATAGAATCTTGCCGTCTGGTGTTGTGTTATTTAATAGGAGACTAAGGGAGGGTGGGGGAGTGCAAAGCGTGTGGATGTTCCGAGACTATTTTTCATGCGGTGTATTTTTGTAATTGTTTAGAAGCTGTGAGGGTATGGTTAGGTAGGGTTAGTTAGGTTAGTGGGTGGGAAGGGTTACAGGTGTTAGGGTGTTGTTTAGATTTGGTGGGGTGTTAAGTTTAGATATAGGTGGGATGAGTCAGATGGTGGTGAATGTGGTTGTGTATGTGGTCACTGATTTTATTTATACGTCTTGGGCCATGAGGGAGGTGGGTGTGAGGGGTGGGTGTGAGGGAGGTGGGTGTGAGGGAGGTGGGTGTGAGGGAGGGGGGGTGTGAGGGAGGTGGGTGTGAGGGAGGTGGGTGTGAGGGAGGTGGGTGTGAGGGAGGTGGGTTGTGAGGGAGGTGGGTGTGAGGGATGTGGGTGTGAGGGAGGTGGGTGTGAGGGAGGTGGGTGTGAGGGAGGTGGGTGTGAGGAGGTGGGTGTGAGGGAGGTGGGTGTGAGGGAGGTGGGTGTGAGGGAGGTGGTGTGAGGGAGGTGGGGTGTGAGGGAGGTGGGTGTGAGGGAGGTGGGTGGAGGGAGGTGGGTTGAGGGAGGTGGGTGTGAGGGAGGTGGGTGTGAGGGAGGTGGGTGTGAGGGAGGTGGGTGTGAGGGAGGTGGGTGTGAGGGAGGTGGGTGTGAGGGAGGTGGGTGTGAGGGAGGTGGGTGTGAGGGAGGTGGGTGTGAGGGAGGTGGGTGTGAGGGAGGTGGGTGTGAGGGAGGTGGGTGTGAGGGAGGTGGGTGTGAGGGAGGTGGGTGTGTAGGGAGGTGGGTGTGGAGGGAGGTGGGTGTGAGGGAGGTGGGTGTGAGGGAGGTGGGTGTGAGGGAGGTGGGTGTGAGGGAGGTGGGTGTGAGGGAGGTGGGTGTGAGGTGGGGTGAGGGGGTGGTGGGATTGAAAGAATAAAGGTGTTAGCGGCCACCATTTATAGAACTAAATGTCGCAATAGGGATCTTTATGGGGGAAGGTGGGAGACAGTGTTTACTGAGGGATACCGGAGTTTTAAGTTAAAGGATTTACGGGATTTAAGTGTAAATGGGTAGCGACGGGCTAGTTTCTTGAGCGGAGATGTGTGGATGGCTTTTAAAGTGTGTGACTGGATTTGCACTGATACATTTATGCTTTTCCTGAGTAGTGAGTGTGGTGTGGGTGGTGTTTTTACACATGTGTTCCCTTTATGTTGTGAAGATTTTGGATAGTACATGTATGTAATGTATTGGAGCACTACATCATTGCGTGTGAGAATGATTGTTCGTTATTGTGAGAGTGTCTTCAAAGATGTTATAGAAAGCACATACTATGTGGTGTTACTAAGGTATGCCATATGTCTGTATCGAATATGCTGTGATACAAAGTCCGGGGTTTCCCTTCTTGTAGGATGTATTCTGTAAGACACAATTTCTGTATATCCGAAGGTTCGAAGTGTAAATAGCTGTAATGAGTAACGTGGTACAGTTTTATATTATGCGAGATTTTATTTTGGCACATAAGGCCTAACATATAATGTTTCAGCGGCCTGGTTAAGATTATATAGTACATGTCGTGTGACACTGTAGGTGTAGGGTAGTGTTATGTATTTTAAGTACACGCTGTTGGTTTCCCTTTGCTATTTTAATGTTTCAAGTCACATGTAAGAGTATATGTAAGGTAATATAAAAATGTATATTGATTTTGTGTAAATACACAATTTTAGATGACTTTGTTGGAGCAGGTATGCATATGAGTTCAAGTAGCGGTGTATATTATGTATTAATACTGCTATAGGGTATATAGTGTATGAAGAAGTCTTGGGTGGATTGCACCGTGTTGAGATATAGAGTATATTATTCCTTGTATGCTAGGCAAAGTTTTCATAATTGTTACTTAGAGCAAGTAGTATCCTGCGCTCTTATAGTATGTTATTGTTTTGTTGGTATTTGACGAGGGGGGGGGTTCCTTTTTACTTCCAGAGCACATATGTACGACTTTATAAATGTACCTTTGGTGGGGGGTGGATGTATAGGTTTTAATGGTATGTGGTGAGGTTTTTACCTTTAAGAATTGTTTTGTATATAAAACTTGGCATAAGATGTATAAGTGTGCTGAAGTAGATTATCTGGATATGTTGTTGGTACACCTGTGTGAAGTGTTTCTTTTTCTTTTTGGATTGTGTATACGTATGTTGTACTTTAATTTTGTTGTTACATGTTGATTGGTTTAGCGACATGTTTGCTTCCATGTATAATGTATGCTGTATTTTAAATAAAATATTAAAAAAAAGCTTCCCTTCTGCTGTGTGACACACGAGGACAGGAAGTCCGAATTGATCAGCTGTTGCCCTGCCGCAAATACACCTATGTTCGGTGAGGATGGGGGCGGCTAGGCGAAGAGCAACACCAATCCGAATGACCTGTGGGTCGAGTCGAGTGCCCAGGAGGATTGGGAAATACACACTTATATATATAATATATATATAATAATTTATTTTTATAAGATATATTATATATATAAATATATTTATATATTTATATATTAAATAATATAATATATTATATATAATATATTATATATATATATATATATATATATATAATATATATATATATATATATATATATATATATATATATATATATATATATATATATATATATATATATATATATATATATATATATAAATATATATTAATATATATATATATATATATATATATATATATATATATATATATAAATATATATATATATATATATATATATATATATATATATATATATATATTATATTATATATATATATTATAATATTAATATATATATTAATATATGTATAATATATATATATATGTATATATATATGTATATACATATATATTATATATGTATATATATATATGTATATACATATATATATATATATATTATATATATATTATATTATATATATATATATTATATATATATGTATATATATATATGTATATATATTATATATATATTATATATATATTATATATATTATATATATATATATATATATATATATATATATATATATATAATATATTATATATATATATATATATATATATATATATATACTATTTATTTTTGGTTTATTTTTATAAATGCATACATACATATCATATAATATCCTAAAATTAATGAAAATTCGAGGACATACAGAAATAAGCGTCAAAGTTCTTGACTTTTGAACTTCTGTCATGTCGAGTGTACCATGAACCTTATGAGTAGTGGAGAGGCAAAGTATAAGTGAAGGACCCCACACATTCTGCTGTGTGCAGACACGCTGCTAGACTATTGAAAAGGCTCCACTGATCCTCAGTCTTCTCTTGAAAGGTTGTAGTGGGCTTTTAAGGCATTACACTGTGACCAAGATCTCTTCTTATGATATTATATGACTACTCTGATATATAAGAGAGTCGCACATAGTTTCTGATGCGAGGAAGTTAGTTTTTAGTGCTGGTCTTTTGTTTTAGTTACGAATCTTGGCAACGGTGTCTCTGTTTATTGTTTAGTATCATACACGCACAAGTTACAAAAAACTTTGAGGTTGATTGCAGTGTGAATATTTTACAAATAGGTTTCTGAACTTCATATTAAAATTAAAAATTGTTTAAAGTTCGGTATTTTACTTCGGCGAAGATTTTAATGACTCAAAGCTAGGACTCATTTTTACCAGTGGTCGCATTAAACGAAATTTTCATAATGTTTAAAGTGATTTTTACAAAGGCTGCAAAAATAACCAAAGTACGTACAGGTTAAAACTTAATTACTTTAGCCAATGAATGCAAAAAATATGAGATATATATAACGCACATCAGGAGTTTCTCGTAATATAAGGAAGAATTGAGGTTGGCGAATATGGAAATTCGGCGACTGACCGAGGAAAACAAAAAGATTCAGAGTAGTCCTCCTGTTTTGAGTCCTCAGGTCAAGAAGGGAAACTGGTCAGTGGCTGGACAGCAGGGAAAGAAGTTGACGATCAAGAAGACGAATGGAAAGGTAGAAACGATGAAGAAGAAAGAGACTGCCGTGGAAACTGTTGTGGAAACATCCAATACATTCTCAGTGCTACCCGACGAATGTGAGTCGACTACTGGGAACGTCACGACGAAAGACATTAAGGAAGGTACGAATATTTGTTGTTTTTGGGGGATAGCCAAGTTAGGTAAATGGATAGGGCATTCTGCTTGAAGGACAGGAGTGGGGAAAACAGAGAGTTTGCTTTCCTGGGGCTGGGTGGAGGATATGTTAGCCGTCTGGATGACATCATGAGAGGAAATGGGAGCAATCCTATTATCTGTCTCAGTGCTGGAGGCAACGATGTTGGCAGACGTAGGAGTGAAGACCTGATTAGCAGGTATAGGTCACAATAAAATAATTAGAAGTAAGGGTGGGAACCCTGTCATATGTGGTATATTTTGCCAAGGAGGGGAGTTGGAAATGAATGGTTGTCCAGGACAATTGGTGTCAATTGCTGGCTGGACAAATACTGTAAGGAAAATGCGGTAACATTCATTGACAACTGGGACCTCTTTTATGGCAGAAATGACATGTATGCTAGGGATGGGGTTCACTTATCTGGGTGTAGGGTGGGAGCACTGGAAAACTGCAGTGGAGGGGAGCAGTTAGGACTTTAAACTAGAATAGTTAGTGGTAGGGGTTTTGGCAGGGAAAACAGTGAAGTCCCAGTGTAGTAATATTACGAGTTCTAGGGGAACTAGTAATAATAAGAACGAGACAGATATTGAAAAGCCAGGGACCTTGGTTGATAAGGACAGTAATAGGTTTAGTAGAAAAATATAAATGAGCAGGAAGGGTAAAGAGAAAGGAGAGTCTTTCAATGTTTATTATGCTAATTGCCGTAGTGCTAGGAATAAGATGGACGAGTTGAGATTAGTTGCTAGTGTAGGTAACATTGATGTATTTGCCTTAACTGAGGCGTGGTTTAATTCAAAAAGTCGGGACATGCCTGCGGAATGTCATATTCAGGGTTTAAAATTTTTCCAAGAAGATAGAAGTATTGGGAGGAGGGAAGGGGGTGGCATTGTATGTCCGAGATCGCTTGAACTGTTGCATAAAAACGGGTATTAAGTCTGAAGTAACACATACAGAGTCTGTTTGGATAGAATTTTCAGAGGGGCATGAAAAACTGATTTTAGGAGTGATATACCGTCCCCCAAACTTAGATAGGGACCAAGGGAAACTACTATGGGAGGAAATTGTTAAGGCCACAAGGCCCGATAATGTAGTAATTCTAGGAGACTTTAACTTTAGTCTGTTGATTGGAATTTCTTGACGGGGAAATTTTTAGAATCAAAACGACTTTTTTAGAAGTATTTCAGGATTGTTTTTTGAAGAGTTTGTGACAGAACCTACAAGGGGAAATAACCTGCTTGACTTAGTTATGGCAAACAATGAATCCCTTGTTAAAAATTTTAAAAATTTTCAGAGGACTGGGTGCTAGCGACCACAAATCAATTACATTTAGCATTAAAATGGAAGTACGATAGTAGCGATAACTCAGTAACAGTCCCAGATTTTCGCTTAGATTACGATGGGCTTAGAGAACACTTACCCATCTTTTGACGGGGGTAACGAAGAAGCTATCAATATGACATTTTTCCTGAACACTATACATGCTGCTCAAAGAGCGTTTATCCCATATAAAGAAATTAGATCAAATAGAAATGACCCAAATGGATGAATAATAGGCTCAAAATATCTACTAGGCATAAGAAAGGAATTTATAGGGTATCAAAAGAGGTGAGGGTCATCTTATGAATCAATATATTGACATTAAGAGGGACATTAAAAAGGGGATAAGAAAAGCTAAAAGGGACTATGAAATTAAAGTTGCTAGGGATTCTAAAACTAACCCAAAAAGTTTTTTCCAGGTCTATAGAACAAAATTTTAGAGAAAAGATAGGTCCCCTTAAAAATAACTATGGGCACCTTACTGACAAAGAGAATGAAATGTGCTTGATTTTAAATAATTATTTTCTCTCATTTTTTAAACACAGGAAGACACTAACAATATTACAGTAATTAATTTTTACAGTGGGCTAGAAGAAGATAAATTATGTAACATCACAGTCATTTAGTGAGATGGTTGTGAAGCAGATAGACAGACTGAAGCAAAATAAGTCGCCGGGTCCTGATGAGGTTTTTTCAAGGTTCTTAAGGAATGAAAAAATGGAACTCTGTGAACCATTAACATATTTTTAATTTATCTCTTCAAACAGGTGTAGTGTCTGATATGTGGAAGATGGCTAATGAAAACTCCTATTTTTAAAACAGGGGACAAGTCGTTACCGTCAAATTACCACCCAATAAGCCTGACCTCAATTGTAGGCAAATTACTAGAGTCAATTATAGCTGAGATTATAAGAAGCCATCTCGATAAGCACAGCTTGATTAATGATACTCAGCATGGTTTCACAAGAGGCCGGTCTTGCCCTAACTAATTTTTTAAACTTTCTTCACTAAAGCTTTTGAGGAGTTTGACCACAAAAAAGAATTTGATATTATTTACTTAAATTTTTAGTAAGGCTTTTGATAGAGTTCCGCCCATAGATGTTAAAGAAAGTGGCAGCTCATGGAATTGGGGAAAAAGTGTTTCTCGTGGATCGAGTCATGGCTCACTGACGGGAAGCAGAGAGTGTCCTTTAAAGGGGGTTTAAAATCCGAGGGGGGAAATCTGTGACGAGTGGCGTTCCACAGGGATCAGTTTTTGGGGCCCGTTGTTGTTTATAATATATATCAATGATCTTGATGAGGGAATTACTAGTGATATGAGCAAATTCGCCGATGACACAAAGATAGGTAGGATAATTGATTCAAAGTAGATGTTATGGAACTTCAGGAGGATTTAAACAAACTCTATTCTTGGTCAGAAAAGTGGCAGATGCAGTTCAATGTAGATAAATGCAAGGTTCTGAAGCTTGGGAGTGCCCATAACCCTAGTACTTATAATTTTAAATGATGTAGAACTTAGCATACAGATTGCGAAAGGACTTGGGGGTTATGGTGAGCAGCAACCCTTAAACCCAAAGGACAGCAATCCCTAAGTGTACGTAAAAAGGGCAAATAGATACTGGGTTTTTATATCAAGAAATGTAAGCAACAGAAGTCCAGAGGTCATACTGTAGCTTTATACATCATTAGTAAGGCCTCACCTAGATTATGCAGCTCAGTTTCTGGTCTCCGTATTACAAAATGGACATAAATTCGTTAAAAAAACATTCAGCGTAGGATGACTAAATTAAATACATAGCATTAGAAATCTTCCTTATGACGAAAGATTGAAGACTCTTAAGTTACATTCACTTGTTAGACGAAGAATGAGGGGGGGACCTGATCGAAGTGTATAAGTGGAAGATAGGTTTTAAATAAAGGGGATATTAATAAGGTCTTGAGGATGTCTCTCCAAGAGAGAACCCACAGTAATGGATTTAAATTAGATAAGTTTAGATTTAAAAAGGGGACGTGGGAAAAGAATTGGTTGGAAATAGGGTAGTTGATGAGTGGAACAATCTCCCTAGTTGGGTTATTGGGGCTGGGATTTTGGGGTAGTTTCAAATCTAGGTTTGGATAAGTACATGAGTGGGAGGGGTTGGATTGAGTGGGACTTTCACATCAGAGCTTATTTCTTGGGTGGCATTGAAAATTGGGTTGGGCAAATGTTTTGTTAGTGGGATAAATTGTAAAGGGCCTGCTAAGTAGGGGCCAGCAGGCCTCCTGCAGTGTTCCTCCTTTCTTATGTTCTTATGTTCTTATAAAAATAATATTTTCGGAAAGCGGTTTTTCCTTTTTACAAAATGCAACTACAGAAGATAAATATTTGAATCGACTTAATTTTTCACTACCCAGTTTCAACATGAATCACGGAGAGAGGAACATGTCTAGATTCTGGCTAGAAATTATCCCGGTCTAAGATAGTCTAGTCCGTGACCAGATCTTACCCACTAGACCAGACTTCTCACGACCACCCATGGGCCGGTGTCAGGGGTAACAATAAGGGAGACAATAAAAGTGACGCCATGAAAGGAAGTTTTGTAATAATTTACTTTCTGCACCTTACGTGTCATCTGTTTACTTTGCTTTTTAGGCCTTGTGAAATCCTCGTCTATCCTCAGTTTAAAAAGTCATTTAAGGCAGAGAAACAACTGCATTGCGCCCTGCACTAAACGGATGAAAACGAAAAGACATAGACTCGAACTGTGACATTGGAAATAAAATCGCCCTGGTTTGGCTTATTTAATATAAGACATTTTTGAAGTTTAAATTAATAAAGGTTGCTTGAAATAAAAAATAGTTTGTTTTTATTGCTTTTAAATTTGGCAAGTATGAGTTTCTTTTTTATTAGAATGTTAATAGATTCGCTTCTTCAAACAACGAAAGAGAGTTTCTTTATGTTAGTTAATTAATGTGTGATACAGTGAAAGAATGTAAATAAGACACACAGTGTTGCTTATGACATTTTATTTTGAAGACGTTTCGTCCACAGAATATCACTATATAATTTCAAGCCTTTGATTTGTTCGCCCTATAGATTGAAAACTACATTAAAAACACGCTATATTTTGTTAATTGCCTTTGCTTCTATATTAATCTTCAACAGAATTAGAGGGTAAAATATGATCTACTTATACAAATAATGAATTGCACACCAATGTGTATACATTCCATGTGATATCACTATGAAATTAAATAACGTCAGGATAAAACTGGAGGGCCAAATACATTTTTAAAACCCACGATATTATTATCTGTTTTAAATTGACCCCTGGTAATTAGTTTATTATGTTTGATGGAGATCCCCACCCTCTTACATAGTACATCCATTGTATTTCCCACTTTCTCTTCCTATATGTTACCTACACAGAAAGTTTAAAGATTAGAATAAAAGGAGGATAGAGAAGGGTGTTTTAAATTTAAAACTTCATGGACTAGAGGTAAGAGGATTTTAGAGGTATGTGATAGAAATGAGGAAGTGTTCAACAATTTGAGGGAATTCTGAATCAGTTGAGGGAATAATAGTTGTGGGAGACTAGTAATATTGTAATGTAAGTGTGTGCTGGAGAGAGAATAGCAGTGTGTGCTGGAGAGAGAATAGCAGTGTGTGCTGGAGAGAGAATAGCAGTGTGTGCTGGAGAGAGAATAGCAGTGTGTGCTGGAGAGAGAATAGCAGTGTGTGCTGGAGAGAGAATAGCAGTGTGTGCTGGAGAGAGAATAGCAGTGTGTGCTGGAGAGAGAATAGCAGTGTGTGCTGGAGAGAGAATAGCAGTGTGTGCTGGAGAGAGAATAGCAGTGTGTGCTGGAGATAGGGGGGGGAATAGCAGTGTGTGCTGGAGAGAGAATAGCAGTGTGTGCTGGAGAGAGAATAGCAGTGTGTGCTGGAGAGAGAATAGCAGTGTGTGCTGGAGAGAGAATAGCAGTGTGTGCTGTAGAGAGAATAGCAGTGTGTGCTGGAGAGAGAATAGCAGTGTGTGCTGGAGAGAGAATAGCAGTGTGTGCTGGAGAGAATAGCAGTGTGTGCTGAAGAGAGAATAGCAGTGTGTGCTGGAGAGAGAATAGCAGGTACATTTGTAGTGAGATGGATAAATGACAGTGGTGTATCTCTAACTGAATTATGTATAGAAACAAGTGAATATGTATGAAGGTGATCCCCTACATCCAGTCCTATGCTACAGATACGACCGCTTCGTTGACATAAGTGAGACACCCAAGGAGCTCTACTTTATTACGTGATTTTATAACACGTAATAAATTATAAGCAATTATTCTTTGATATATCCCCTAAATTCTGTTCACATGAAGTAGACTCAAGTCAGATCTGAATAGTTTGTGTCTACTTAGCATATTCCTATACATCTTATAATACTGTATACATAAAATATGCATATAAAACATGTTATGTATCGGTATTGCCTATGTATATAAGTATTATTACTTGAAATATTTTACCTTCGAATATTTCAAGCTAACAATCATTAACAAATATACAAACACATTTATACTTGAAAAATATATAAATACTTTTTTTAAGAAATACGTTTATAAACACTATTCGTAACAGGGAATGTGAAAGAAGGAAAAGAGAATGAACTTAATACAATTAGTAAGATTATACAATGTTTTGGAGTTTTTTTAAAGTACCGTGCACTTTGGGGAAAGTACAAATAGTGAGAAGGTTGTGCAGATGTAGACTGTAAAATTCAGTGTTTTAGGGTTATTATAATGTGTGTTCATGGAAAAACAAATGACGGGGAAATTGATAACGTAAAGGAGTGGTAAGGGAGAAAAAGATAGCTAGCATATAGAAGGTTTTACTAGAGCCAAAATGTTAAGAAGTCATAGTAAATAGAACTAAAAAATATATGAATTTAACAGGTGCTGAGGAAAGGGAAAGGAAAGGGCCAACAATAGAACGATTGATGCCATCTCTGCGAATTTTGCTGAGGAAAGTTATCGGAGATAGTAATATGCTGAGAACGTTTGGGAAGCATGTTGACTTGGTGATCAACAGTGAAGTTATGACGTTAGACCGTTGCTATCATTACTTTCTAGTGACGATTAATAGACTTAATTAGAAAAATTTCTTCAGATCCACAGAAATGACAAATGTAAGATGACTATTAGTAGTGAGAACATCTTCGTGGAAAGTTTTTAACCTTTCAGTATCATACAAAGGAAAATAACTCCAGATATATTCACTCAAAACCATTTTCTGGAGGGCCAGATATAGGCTTAAAGATCATGATTATATTAATAAAACTTGTATAAGTAATAATGTTCGTATAACTTTTATTTAATTAATATGATTCTTACAGATTTGCACTTAAAATATCATGTGTGACAGCTAAGACTGTTTAGTCTTAAGGAATACGTAATCTTGTATAGTTTTCCCTTGACCAATTTTTATTAAGTTTAATGCCCATCAACTACACAAGAAACATGAAGGATGCAATTCACTTAAGCATTAATGTTAAAGGTATATCAGTAATTCAAATAGTGAATAAGTAAACACTTCGAGACCCAAATTATGATTATCATTATTATTATTATTATTATTATTATTATTATTTTTTATTATTATTATTATTATTATTAATATTAGTATTATTCTTCTTATTATTAATATTATTATTTTTCAACACGTCGGCCGTCTCCCACCGAGGCAGGATGACACAAAACAGAAAGACACACTTTCACCCTCATTCATTACTTTCACCATAATTTACATATAATCACTGTCTTTGCAAAGGCGCTCAGATACGTGAGTTTAGATGTCACTGCAAACAGCCAATATTCTAAATCCGTCCTTTAAAATGCAGGCATTGTACTTCCCACCTCCAGGACTCGAGTCCGGATAATAGATTTACCTGAATCCCTTAACAAAATATTACCCTGCTCACACTTTATTATTTTTATTATTATATTCTTGGGCAAACATTATACTTGTTAGCATCAAAATTGAAGCTGTCCTTCTATGATGTTTCAAACATTATACTTGTTAGCATCAAAATTGAAGCTGTCCTTCTATGATGTTTCAAACATTATACTTGTTAGCATCAAAATTGAAACTGTCCTTCTATGATGTTTCAAACATTATACTTGTTAGCATCAAAATTGAAACTGTCCTTCTATGATGTTTCAAACATTATACTTGTAGCATCAAAAATTTAAACTGTCCTTCTATGATGTTTCAAACTTATAATTGTTAGCACAAATTGAAACTGTCCTTCTATGATGTTTCAACATTATACTTGTAGCATCAAAAATTTAAACGTCCTTCTATGTGTTTCAAACATTATACTTGTTACATCAAAATTGAAACTGCCTTCTATGATGTTTCAAACATTATACTTGTTACATCAAAATTGAAACTGACCTTCTATGATGTTTCAAACATTATACTTGTTAACATCAAAATTGAAACTGTCCTTCTATGATGTTTCAAACATTATACTTGCTTGCATCAAATTGATTAGTTTCAACATTTTACTGTTAGCATCAAAAAATTTAAAAGTTTCAAACATTATACTTGTACATCAAATTAATGATTGTTTCAAACATTTTACTTGTAACATCAAAATTGAAACTGTCCTTCTATGATGTTTCCCAAAACTGTTCTCAAATTCACTTTAAGTTTAAATTTAGTAATAAATATGCAAACTGGGGTTCTTGTTACGCATTAATGTTAATAAAATTAAACTTGTTCAGAGTTAAAAAAAATTGTAATCAAAATTGAACTCTTCAGGTTTTAAATTATTTCCAAAAAGTGTAAAATTTTACTTGTTTTGCCAAAAAATTAAAAAGAACCTTTTTGGGGTTTTAAAAAATTTGACTAAAATTAAAAGTTTTATGAAGTTCAAACACTCTTCTAAGACAAAGAAAAATTCCCGAATTTTTTAGAATTAATAAAATAATTTTTTGCGGAAAAAAAATTTTTCAATTTCAACGTTAAAAACATTTCAGGTTCCAATTTTTATTGTAAAATCCGGTGACAGGAAAGAGCATTTGGGTATGCAAACTGCTTTAAAATTTGGTTTTATAACATAAAAATCTCTAAGGCAGAAAAAACCCCCTGAAGATTTTAAACCAAAAAGAAGTGTTTCCATTAATTGTGGTTGCAGGGTCAGACCCCAGAAAATCCTTGGCCCCGCTATTTACCCGAAGTTGTACAAAAACCCTCTCCCCTGCCATGAAACTTTTTCCAATTCCTCATCTTTAATTGTTTTTCCAGGGTCCCAGTACCTTCCCCCTTTACTAGGCTATTCCCCTTCTGCATACTTTCTATACTAAGCAAATTTTTTCCTAACATTCGGTCTTCAACTTTCAATTGGAAAACCCCCTTTTGGGTCCAACTCTTTTGGACCCCCTTGTTTTTGTTTCCCCCCTTGTCTTTCCCATTTCGTATTTGTATGTCGTATCATGTCCCCCTAACCTTCCTGTCCTCCAGTGTCGTCAGGCCGATTTCGCTTAACCTTTCTTCGTAGGACATTCCCCTTAGCTCTGGAACTAACCTTGTCGCAAACCTTTGCACTTTCTCTAATTTCTTGACGTGCTTTGTCAAGTGTGGGTTCCAAACTGGTGCTGCATACTCCAGCATGGGCCTGACGTACACGGTGTACAGTGTCTTGAACGATTCCTTACCAAGGAATCAGAAAGCTGTTCTCAGGGTTGCTAGGTGCCCAATTGCTGCAGCAGTTATCTGGTTGATTTTTGCCTCCGGAGATGTGCTCGGTGTTATACTCACCCTAAGATCTATCTCCTTGAGCGAGGTTTGCAGTCTTTGGCCACCTAGCCTATATTCTGCTTGCTGTCTCCTTTGCCTTTCCTCGAACTTCATGATTTTGCAGTTGGCGGTGTTAAACTCGAGAAGCCAGTTGCTGGACCAGGTGTCCAGCCTGTCCAGGTCTCTTTGAAGTCCTGCCTGATCCTCATCTGATTTATTTCTCCTCATTAACTTCATATCATCTGCGAACAGGGACACTTCTGAGTCTAACCATTCCATCATGTCATTCACATATACTGAGCTGGAGCATCGCTGTGAACCACCTCAGCAACACGGGATTCATCATGGAAGCCACTCTGTGCAGTTTATTGACTTGATCTAACAGTGACGATCAGATGTGTAGCTTGCAATCGAACAGTGTTCACTGCTCAATAAAGAAAGTGACCAAAGAAATGTGTTGCTGGAAGAAATAACTTAAAATCGGTTGAACAGCTGTCAGTAGCAGTCAATAGGTCATTATGGACATACTCTGCTTCCTCCTCAGAAACTGACAGACTTAGTAGAGGGTGTTGGAAAACCTCTGCCGTGTCACCAGCGCTTCTGTCGATCTTCAGGAATATTCAACTAGTAGCTTTACTGGCTTAGTATTATAATCCAGAAATTAAAACAAATGAATTAAAGTGATATAAAGAAAATACATTTCTCTCTTAATTTAGCGTTACTAAAATTATTTCATTCTCACGCTGAATTGGTCGTCAGTTGCACTTTGGGGGAAATGGAACTCATTCGTAAAAAAAAAAAAATGTCGTGAATGATTTGAAGAGAAACAGCTAATGGCTTCCACGAGTTATGCGTACGTGTTCGTGATCATTGTTCATGTTCTGCCAGGTGCTTAATTTACATTCAACCGAATACAACACTTGGTATTTAATGCGTGTCTTGGATCTCATGACTGTTATTTCGTTTTTTGTAAACTTGTCGATTTAGAAAATATTTGGAGAACATTAAAGAACATGCACACACACACACACACAGTTTTAAGACGAGGTTTGATAAAGCTCATGGAGCGGGGAGAGAAAGGACTCAGTAGCAACCGGTGAAAAGGCAGGGCCAGGAGCAACCACAAATAGGTGAGTACAAATACGTGAGGACACACAGACACACACACAGGCACACACACACACACACACACACACACACACACACACACACACACACACACACACACACACACACACACACACACACACACACACACACACACACACACACACACAGGGGCCAGATAACATCTCCCCATGGGTATTGAGAGAGGGAGCAGAGGCGCTATGTGTACCCCTAACAACAATATTCAATACATCTATCGAAACAGGGAGATTGCCTGAGGCAAATGTAGTCCCAATCTTTAAAATAGGAGACAGACATGAAGCATTAAACTACAGACCAGTGTCACTGACTTGTATAGTATGCAAAATCATGGAGAAGATTATCAGGAGAAGACTGGTGGAACACCTAGAAAGGAATGATCTCATCAACAGCAGCCAACATGGTTTCAGGGACGAGAAATCCTGTGTCACAAACCTACTGGAGTTCTATAACATGGTGACAGCAGTAAGACAAGAGAGAGAGGGGTGGGTGGATTGCATATTCTTGGACTGCAAGAAGGCGTTTGACACAGTTCCACACAAGAGATTAGTGCAAAAACTGGAGTACCAAGCAGGGATAACAGGGAAGGCACTACAATGGATCAGGGAATACTTGTCAGGAAGACAGCAGCGAGTCATGGTACGTGGCGAGGTGTCAGAGTGGGCACCTGTGACCAGCAGGGTCCCACAGGGGTCAGTCCTAGGACCGGTGCTGTTTCTGGGATTTGTGAACGACTTGACGGAAGGAATAGACTCTGAGGTGTCCCTGTTTGCAGATGACGTGAAGTTGAGAAGAATTCTCTCGATCGAAGACCAGGCAGAACTACAAAGCGATCTGGACAGGCTGCAGACCTGGTCCAGCAATTGGCT
>NC_069464.1:24927132-24982699 GCF_026875155.1 Cherax quadricarinatus | reverse complement strand
TCGCGTGACTCACTGACCGTCGAGTAAACACATTAATGAGAGGAATAATGACGTCACACTTGTTTAGACCTGTAGTAAGAGAGAGCACCATGCCCCATAGGAGGAGTTTATTTGAATGCTTACCCCCAGAGGGGGGAATCCAAAAAACCTTGATCCAAGGAGATGGAGTCTTGGTATTATCGAGAAATTTTGGGGTGGGAGTGAAAGTGAGAGGGGTAATCCAAAAATTTGATCCAAGGAGATGGAGACTTTGATTTCGAGAAATTTTGGGGTGGGGGTGAAAGTGGGAGGGGGTTCCGAGGAGATGGAGAATTTCGAAACCCCCAGGGGGAACCAAAAAAATTTGATCCGAGGAGATGGAGTCTTGGTATTGTCGAGAAAATTTGGGGGTGAAAGTGGGAGGGGTAATCCAAAAATTTGATCCAAGGAGATGGAGAATTTCGAAAACCCCATAGGGGGGATCCAAAAAACTTGATCCGAGGAGATGGAGTCATGGTATTGTCGAGAAAATTTGGGGTGAAAGGAGGGGTACCCAAAAAACTTGATCCAAGGAGATGGAGTCTTGGTATTATCGAGAAATTTTGGGGTGGGAGTGAAAGTGAGAGGGGTAATCCAAAAATTTGATCCAAGGAGATGGAGACTTTGATTTCGAGAAATTTGGGGGGGGTGAAAGTGGGAGGGGGTTCCGAGGAGATGGAGAATTTCGAAACCCCCATAGGGGGATCCAAAAAAATTTGATCCGAGGAGATGGAGTCTTGGTATTGTCGAGAAAATTTGGGGGTGAAAGTGGGAGGGGTAATCCAAAAATTTGATCCAAGGAGATGGAGAATTTCGAAAACCCCATAGGGGGGATCCAAAAAACTTGATCCGAGGAGATGGAGTCATGGTATTGTCGAGAAAATTTGGGGTGAAAGGAGGGGTACCCAAAAAACTTGATCCAAGGAGATGGAGTCATGGTATTGTCGAAAAATTTTGGGATGGGGGGTGAAAGTGAGAGGGGGAACCTCAAAAATTTGATCCGAGGAGATGGAGTCATGGTATTGTCGAGAAAATTTGGGGTGAAAGGAGGGGTACCCAAAAATTTGATCCAAGGAATTGGAGAATTTCGAAAACCCCATAGGGGGGAATCCAAAAACTTGGTAATATTGAGAAATTTTTGGGATTGGGGGGTGGAAGGAGGGACAATCCAAAAAAAAACCTTGATCCAAGGAGATGGAGAATTTCGAAAACCCATAGGGGGGAATCCAAAAAACTTGATCCAAGGAGATGGAGAATTTCGAAAACCCCCATAGGGGGGAATGCAAAAACTTGTAATATTGAGAAAAATTTGGGGTGGGGGTGGGTGAAAGTGGGAGGGGTAATCCAAAAAAAACCTTGATCCAAGGAGATGGAGAATTTCGAAAACCCATAGGGGGATCCAAAAAATTTGATTCGAGGAGATGGAGTCATGGTATTATCGAGAAAAATTTGAGGTGGGGGTGGGGTAAAGTGGGAGGGGTAATCCAAAAATTTGATCCAAGGTGATCATAAGAAATTCAAAACCCCCATAGGGGGGGAATCCAAAAACTTGTATTATCGAGAAATTTTTGGGATTGGGGGGTGAAAGGGGGAGGGGGAACCTAAAAATTTGATCGAGGAGATGGAAAACCCCCATAGGGGAACCCAAAAAACTTGGTAATATTGAAAAAATTTTTTGGGGGTGAAAGGAGGGAAACCAAAAAAACTTGATCCGAGGAGATGGAGACACAAGAAAATGAAATTCAAAAAAAATTTCGAAACCCCATAGGGGAGAATCCAAAAACCTTGATCCAAGGAGATCATAAGAAAAAAAATTCGAGGCGCGGGGGCGATCCGGACGACGCTGCAGAAGGCGCAGCAGAAGGCGCGGGCGGGGTCGCGAAGGGCGCGGGGGGGCGCGCGGGCGGGGCGCGCGGGCGGCGCGCGGCGGGGGGTCGCGAAGGGCGGCGGGCGGGGCGGGCGGGCGCGCGGCGCGACGGCGTGGTCGCGAAGGGGGGGGGTCGGGGGAGGGGTACTGGTTGGGGGGTCAAGGGTGAGGAAAGTCTCGGGGGCGGGGTCATGGCAAAACCGGAAGTAACACCTAGGTGTGAAAAGGTGACCCTCCAGCCGCGGGTCCTAGACCGGATACAACCGCCCCTGTAAAGGCCTAAACCGGAAGGGTGCGCCCTGTAGAAGGCCTAAACAGGAAGGGTGCGCCCTGTAGAAGGCCTTTTCCGGAAGGGTGCCCCCTGTAGAAGGCCTTTTCCGGAAAGGGGTCCCCCCTTAGAAATTATGACACTTATAAATATATATAAAATATATATAATATATAAATATATATAAATATATATATATATTATATATATAATAATAATATATATATATATATATATAAAAATATATAAATATATATATAATAAAAAATATATATATAATAATAAAATATATAATATATATTATATATATATATAAATAAAAATATAATAAATATAAAATATAAAAATATAATATATATATATATATATAAAAATATATAAAAAATATATATATATAAATAAATATATATTTTATATATAATATATATATAAAATATATATATTATATATATATATAATATATTGTATATTATAATATATAAATAATAAATATATATATATATATATATACTTTTTAAATTTTGGTTTTATTTTTATAAATGCATACATACATATCATATAATATCCTAAAAATAATGAAAATTCGAGGAATACAGAAATAAGCGTCAAAGTTCTTGACTTTTGAACTTCTGTCATGTCGAGTGTACCATAACCTTATGAGTAGTGGAGAGGCAAAGTATAATGAAGGACCCCACACATTCTGCTGTGTGCAGACACGCTGCTAGACATTGAAAAGGCTCCACTGATCCTCCAGTCTTCTCTTGAAAGGTTGTAGTGGGCTTTTAAGGCATTACACTGTGACCAAGATCTCTTCTTATGATATTATATGACTACTCTGATATATAAGAGAGTCGCACATATTTTCTGAGCGAGGAAGTTAGTTTTTTAGTGCTGGTCTTTTGTTTTAGTTACGAATCTTGGCAACGGTGTCTCTGTTTATTGTTTAGTATCATACACGCACAAGTTACAAAAAACTTTGAGGTTGATTGCAGTGTGAATATTTTACAAATAGGTTTCTGAACTTCATATTAAAATTAAAAATTTTTTAAAGTTCGGTATTTTACTTCGGCGAAGATTTTAATGACTCAAAGCTAGACTCATTTTTACCAGTGGTCGCATTAAACGAAATTTTCATAATGTTTAAAGTGATTTTTACAAAGGCTGCAAAAATAACCAAAGTACGTACAGGTTAAAACTTAATTACTTTAGCCAATGAATGCAAAAAATATGAGATATATATAACGCACATCAGGAGTTTTTCGTAATATAAGGAAGAATTGAGGGTTTGGGAATATGGGAAAATTTGGGGACTGACCGAGGAAAACAAAAAGATTCAGAGTAGTCCTCCTGTTTTGAGTCCTCAGGTCAAGAAGGGAAACTGGTCAGTGGCTGGACAGCAGGGAAAGAAGTTGACGATCAAGAAGACGAATGGAAAGGTAGAAACGATGAAGAAGAAAGAGACTGCCGTGGAAACTGTTGTGGAAACATCCAATACATTCTCAGTGCTAACCCGACGAATGTGATCGACTACTGGGAACGTCACGACGAAAGACATTAAGAAGGTACGAATATTGTTGTTTTTTGGGGGATACCCAAGTTAGGTATAATGGATAGGGCATCTGCTTGAAGACAGGAAGGAAAGACAGAGAGTTGCTTTCCTGGGGCTGGGATGGAGGATATTGTTAGCCGTCTGGATACATCATGAGAGGTAATGGGAGCAATCCTATTATCTGTCTCAGTGCTGGAGGCAACGATGTTGGCAGACGTAGGAGTGAAGACCTGATTAGCAGGTATAGGTCAGCAATAGAAATAATTAGAAGTAAGGGTGGGAACCCGTCAATATGAGGTATTTTGCCAAGGAGGGGATTTGGAAATGAATGGGTTTTCCAGGACAATTGGTGTCAATTGCTGGCTGGACAAATACTGTAAGGAAAATGCGGTAACATTCATTTACAACTGGGACCTCTTTTATGGCAGAAATGACTTATGCTAGGGGTGGGGGTTTACTTATCTAGGTGTAGGGTGGGAAACACTGCAACTGCAGTGGAGGGAGCAAATTAGGACTTAAACTAGGAATAGTTAGTGGTATGGGTTTTGGCAGGAAAACAGTGAAGTCCCATGTAGTAATATTAAAGAGTTCTAGGGGAACTAGTAATAATAAGAACGAGACAGATATTGAAAAAACCAGGGACCTTGGTTGATAAGGACAGTAAAAAGGTTTAGTAGAAAAATATAAATGAGCAGGAAGGTAAAGAGAAAGGAGAGTCTTTCAATGTTTATTATGCTAATTGCCGTAGTGCTAGGAAAAGATGGACGAGTTTTAGATTAGTTGCTAGTGTAGGTAACATTGATGTATTTGCCTTAACTGAGACGTGGTTTAAAATTCAAAAAGTAGGGACATGCCTGCGGAATGTCATATTCAGGGTTTAAAATTTTCCAAGAAGATAGAAGTATTTGGGAGGAGGGAAGGGGTGGCATTGTAAGTCCGAGATCGCTTGAAACTGTTGCATAAAAAAAAAGGGTATTAAGTCTGAAGTAACACATACAGAGTCTGTTTGGATAGAATTTTCAGAGGGGCATGAAAAACTGATTTAGGAGTGATATACCGTCCCCCAAACTTTGATAGGGACCAAGGGAAACTACTATGGAGGAAAAATTTTTTAAGGCCACAAGGCCCGAAAATGTAGTAAATTCTAGGAGATTTAACTTTAGTCATGTTGATTGGAATTTCTTGACTGGGAATTTAGAATCATACGACTTCTTAGAAGTATTTCAGGATTGTTTTTTGAAGCAGTTTGTGACAAAAACCTACAAGGGGAAATAACCTGCTTGACTATTTTAGGGCCCAAACAATGAATCCCTTTTTAAAATTTAAAAATTTCAGAGGAACTGGTGCTAGCGACCACAAATCAATTACATTTAGGCATTGAATGGAAGTACGATAGTAGCGATAACCCCATAACAGCCCCCAATTTTCGCTTAGATTACGAGGGGCTTAGAGAACACTATCATCTGTTGACTGGGTAACGAAGAGAGCTTCAATATGACAGTTTTTTGAAAACTATACATGCTGCTCAAAGAGCGTTTATCCCATATAAAGAAATTAGATCAAATAGAAATGACCCAAAATGGATGAATAATAGGCTCAAAAATCTACTAGGGCATAAGAAAGGAATTTATAGGCGTATCAAAAGAGGGGAGGGTCATCTTTTGAAACAATATAAATTTACATTTAAAAGGGACATTAAAAAGGATAAGAAAAGCTAAAAAGGGACTATGAATTAAAGTTGCTAGGGGTTCTAAAACTAACCCAAAAAGTTTTTTCCAGGTCTATAGAACAAAATTAGAGATAAGAAGGTCCCCTTAAAAAAAACTATGGGCACCTTACTGAAAAAGAGAATGAAATGTGCTTGATTTAAATTATTATTTTTTCTCAGTTTTTACACAGGAAGACACTAACAATATTACAGTAATTAATTTTTACAGTGGGCTAGAAAAGATAATTATGTAACATCACAGTCACTAGTGAGATGGTTGTGAAGCAGATAACAGAAATGAAGCAAATAAGTCGCCGGGGCCTGATGAGGTTTTTTCAAGGGTTCTTAAGGAATGCAAAATGGGAAATCTGTGAACCAAATTTAAATAATATTTTAATTTATCCTTCAAAAAGGTGTAGTGTCTGATATGTGGAAGATGGCTAATGTAACTCCTATTTTAAAACAGGGGACAAGTCCCTTACCGTCAAATTACCACCCAATAAGCCTGACCTCAATTGTAGGCAATTACAAGAGTCAATAAAGCTGAGATTATAAGAAGCCATCTCGATAAGCACAGCTTGATTAATGATACTCAGCATGGATTCACAAGAGGCCGGTCTTGTCTAACTAATTTATTAACTTTCTTCACTAAAGCTTTGAGCTGTTGACCACAATAAAGAATTTGATATTATTTACTTAAATTTTAGTAAGGCTTTTGAAAGAATTCCGCACCATAGACTGTTAAAAAAAGTGGCAGCTCATGGAATTGGGGAAAAGTGCTCTCGTGGATCGATCATGGCTCACTGACAGAAGCAGAGAGTGTCCATTTAAAGGGTAAATCCGAGTGGGGATCTGTGACGAGTGGCGTTCCACAGGATCAGTCTTGGGCCCGTTGTTGTTTATAATATATATCAATGATCTTGATGAGGGAATTAAAAAGTGATATGAGCAAATTCGCCGATGACACAAAGATAGGTAGATAATTATTCAAACGAGAATGTTATGGAACTTCAGGAGGATTTAAACAAACTCTATTCTTTGTCTGAAAAAATGGCAGATGCAGTTCAATGTAGATAAAAGCAAGGTTCTGAAGCTTGGGGGTGCCCATAACCCTAGTACTTATAAGTTAAATGATTAGAACTTAGCCATACAGATTGCGAAAAGGACTTGGGGTTATGGTGAGCAGCAACCTTAAACCAAGACAGCAATGCCTAAGTGTACGTAATAAGGCAATAGATTACTGGGATTTATATCAAGAAATGTAAGCAAAAAGAACCAAGGTCAACTGTAGCTTTAAAACATCATTAGTAAGGCCTCACCTAGATTATGCAGCTCAGTTCTGGTCTCTGTATTTCAAAATGGGCATAAATTCGTTAGAAAACATTCAGCGTAGGATGACTAAATTAATACATAGCATTAGAAATCTTCCTTATGACGAAAGATTGAAGACTCTTAAGTTACATTCACTTGTTAGACGAAGAATGAGGGGAGACCTGATCGAAGTGTATAAGTGGAAGATAGGTATTAATAAAGGGGATATTAATAAGGTCTTGAGGATGTCTCTCCAAGAGAGAACCCGCAGTAATGGATTTAAATTAGATAAGTTTAGATTTAGAAAGGACGTAGGAAAGTATTGGTTTGGAAATAGGGTAGTTGATGAGTGGAACAATCTACCTAGTTGGGTTATTGAGGCTAGGACTTTGGGTAGTTTCAAATCTAGGTTGGATAAGTACATGAGTGGGAGGGGTTGGATTTGAGTGGGACTTTCACATCAGAGCTTATTTCTTGGGTGGCATTGAAAATTGGGTTGGGCAAATGTTTTGTTAGTGGGATGAATTGTAAAGGGCCTGCCTAGTATGGGCCAGCAGGCCTCCTGCAGTGTTCCTCCTTTCTTATGTTCTTATGTTCTTATAAAAATAATATTTTTGGGAAGCGGTTTTTCCTTATACAAAATGCAACTACAGAAGATAAATATTTGAATCGACTTAATTTTTTCACTACCCAGTTTCAACATGAAATCAGCGGAGAGAGGAACATGTCTAGATTCTGGCTAGAAATTATCCCGGTCTAAGATAGTCTAGTCCGTGACCAGTATCTTACCCACTAGACCAGACTTCTCACGACCATCCATGGGCCGGTGTCAGGGGTAACAATAAGGGAGACAATAAAAGTGACGCCATGAAAGGAAGCTTTGTAATAACTACTTTCTGCACCTTACTGTGTCATCTGTTTACTTTGCTTTATTAGGCCTTGTGTATCCTCGTCTATCCTCAGTTATAAAGTCATTTCAGGCAGAGAAACAACTGCATTGCGACTGCACTAACACGGATGAAATCGAATGACATAGACTCGAACTGTGACATTGGAAATAAGTCGCATGGTTTGGCTTATTTTAATATAAGATCATTGTCGAAGTTTAAATTAATAAAGGTTGCTTGAAATAAAAAATAGTTTGTTTTTATTGCTTTTACTTTGGCAACTATGAGTTTCTTTTTTATTAGAATGTTAATAGATTCGCTTCTTCAACAACGACGAGAGTTCTCATGTTAGTTAATAATGGTGATACAGTGAAAGAATGTAAATAAGACACACAGTGTTGCTTATGACATTTTATTTTGAAGACGTTTCGTCCACAGAATATCACTATATTATTTCAAGCCTTTGATTTGTTCGCCCTATAGATTGAAAACTACATTAAAAACACGCTATATTTTGTTAATTGCCTTTGCTTCTATATTAATCTTCAACAGAATTAGAGGGTAAAATATGCTCTACTATATACAAATAATGAATTGCACACCAATGTGTATACATTCCATGTGATATCACTATGAAATTAAATAACGTCAGGATAAGACTGGAGGGCCAAATACATTTTTAAAACCCACGATATTATTATCTGTTTTAAATTGACCCCTGGTAATTAGTTTATTATGTTTGATGGACATCCCCACCCTCTTACATAGTACATCCATTGTATTTCCCACTTTCTCTTCCTATATGTTACCTACACAGAAAGTTTAAAGATTAGAATAAAAGGAGGATGAGAGAAGGATGTTAATTAAATCTTCATGCGACAAGAGGTAAGAGGATTTTAGAGGAATATGATAGATTTGAGGAAGTGTTCAACAATTTGAAGGAATTCTGAATCAGTTGAGGGAATAATAGTTGTGGGAGACTAGTAATATTGTAATGTAAGTATACACAAATAACCCACACATAAAAGAGAGAAGCTTACGACGACGTTTCGGTCCGACTTGGACCATTGTCAATGGTCCAAGTCGGACCGAAACGTCGTCGTAAGCTTCTCTCTTTATGTGTGGGTTATTTGTGTATCGTTCCAGTCACGGTTTTGTGCCTTTTTTGTTATTTATTTTTGTAATGTAAGTGTGTGCTGGAGAGAGAATACATGTTTGCTGAAAAGAGAATAGCGGGGTGTGGAGGAGAAAAAACATGTGTGCTGGAGAGAGAATAAAACAGTGTGTGCTGAAGAGAGAATAGCAGTGTGTGCGGGGAAGAATAGCAGGTGTGCTGGGGGAGAATAGCAGTGGTGCTGGGGAGAAAAAATAGCAGGGGGTGCTGGAGAAGAATTTGCAGTGTGTGCTGGGGGGAGAATTTGCAGTGTGTGCTGGAGAGAGAACGGGAGTGTTGCTGAAGAGAGAATAGCCGTTGTGCTGGGAGAGAATAGCATGTGTGCTGGGGGAGAATAGGGAGTGTGTTTCTGGGGAGAGAATAGGGAATGGGGTTTCTGGAGAGAGAAAAGCATTTTGTGCTGAGAAAGAATTTTTAGTGTGTGCTGGAGGGAAAGCATGTGTGGGGGAGAGAGAAAAGCAGGGTGTGTTTTGGGGAAGAAAGCAGTGTGTGCTGGAGAGAGAATAGAGTGGGGTGGGTGGAAAGAGAATAGCAGGTGAAATGGAGAAGAATAGCCGTGTGTGCTGGATGGAATAGCAGTGTTGCTGGGAGAGAATACAGTGTTTTGTGGAAGAGAAAAAGCAGGGGTGGGTGGAAAGAGGAATTGCAGTGTGTGCCCGGAGGAGAATTTGCAAATGTTGTGGGAGAGAAAACATGTTTTTTGGGGAGAGAAAAGCAGTGTTGCTGGAGAGAGAATAGCAGTTTTTTGGGAGAGGGGAAAAGCATGTGTACTGGAGGGGGAATAGCAGTGTGTGCTGGAAAAGAAATAGCAGGTGTGTGGAGAAGAATAGCGGGGTGGGGGGCTGGAGAGGAAAAGGGAGTGTGTGCTGGGGAGGAATAGAGGTGTGTGGAGAGAAAGCGTGTGTGGGTGGAGAGAAAAATCAAATGTGTTGGAGAGAAAAATAGCAGTGTGTGCTGGAGAGAGAATTGCATTTTGTGTGGAGGGAAAAAGCAGTGTGTGCTGGAAAAGAGATTTTTAGTGTGTGCTGGAGAGGAAAAGCAGTGTGTGCTGGAGAGGAATAGCGTGTGTTTGGGGAGAGAATACAGTGTGTGTGGAAGGGGAATAGCAGTGTGTGCTGGGAAAAGGGAAAAAGCAGTGTGTGCTGGAGAGAGAATGCAGTGTGGCTGGAGAGAGGGAAAAGCAGTTTTTGCTGGAGAGGAATAGCAGTGTTTTGCGGGGAGAATAGCAGTGTGTGCTGGAGAGAGAATAAACAGTGGTGCTGGAGAGAGAAAAAACGTTGTGCTGGGGAGAGAATAACAGTGTGTGTGGAGAGAAATAGCAGTGTGTGCGGGAGAGAAAACAGTACATTTTAGTGAGTTTGGGAAAAAGGGCAGTGGGGTATCTCTACCTGAATTCCCTATAGAAAAAAGTAATAAGTATGAAGGTGATCCCCTACCTCCCGTCCAAAGTACAGATACGACCGTTGTTGAATAAGTGGGGAAAACCCCAAGGGGGGCTCTACTTTATTACGTGTTTTTTTAACACGAATAAATTATAAGCAAATTTTTCTTTTGATTTACACTAAATTTTTTTCACAAAGAAGTAGACTCAAGTCAAAATCTGAATAGTTTTTGTCACTTAGCATATTCCAAAACATTTATTTAAAATGTTTTCTAAAATATGCATAAAAAAAACATGTTATGTATTGTTTGCCTTTGTATATAAGGATTATTTACTTGAAATAAATTTTGCTTTTGGGAAAATTTAACTAAAATCAAATTAAAAAAAAAAATAAAAAAAACCAATTAATTTTTTTGCTTGAAAAATATATAAAACTTTTTTTAAGATATTTCGTATATAAAACTATTCTAAAGGGGAAAGTGAAATTAGGAAAAGAAAAATGAAAATTTAAAACCCAAATTTAAAATTATACCGTATATGGAGTTTTTTAAAGTACCGTTCAAAATGGTGAGGGGTTCCAAAAAGTGAGAAGGGTTTTGCAGAAATTTGACGTAAAAAAGCGGTGTTTTAGGGTTATTATAATGTTGTTCATGGGAAAAAAAAGACGGGGAAATTGATAACGTTAGGAGTGGTTTGGGGGGAAAAAGGGTAGCATATAGAAAGGGTTTTTCGAGAGCCAAAATGTTTAAAAAGTCATAGAAATTTGAACTAAAAAAAAATTTTTAAATTTAAAGGTGCTGAGGAAAGGGGAAAAGGGAAAAGGGGCAACAATGAATGAATGATTCCATCTATTACCGGACTCGAGTCCTGGAGGTGGGAAGTACAATGCCTGCATTTTAAAGGACGGATTTAGAATATTGGCTGTTTGCAGTGACATCTAAACTCACGTATCTGAGCGCCTTTGCAAAGACAGCGATTGTATGTAAATTATGGTGAAAGTAATGAATGAGGGTGAAAGTGTGTCTTTCTGTTTTGTGTCATCCTGCCTCGGTGGGAGACGGCCGACGTGTTGAAAAATAATAATATTAATAATAATAAGAATAATACTAATATTAATAATAATAAATAACAATAATAATAATAATGATAATCATAATTTGGGTCTCGAAGTGTTTACTTATTCACTATTTGAATTCCTGATATACCTTTAACATTAATGCTTAAGTGAATTGCATCCTTCATGTTTCTTGTGTAGTTGATGGGCATTAAACTTAATAAATATTGGTCAAGGGAAAACTATACAAGAATATGTATTCCTTAAGACTAAACAGTCTTAGCTGTCACACATGATATTTTAAGTGCAAATCTGTAAGAATCATATTAATTAAATAAAAGTTATATGAACATTATTACTTATACAAGTTTTATTAATAAAATCATGATCTTTAAGCCTATATCTGGCCCTCCAGAAAATGGTTTTGAGTGAATATATCTGGAGTTATTTTCCTTTGTATGATACTGAAAGGTTAAAAACTTTCCACGAAGATGTTCTCACTACTAATAGTCATCTTACATTTGTAATTTCTGTGGATCTGAAGAAATTTTTCTAATTAAGTCTTATGTAAATTTCACAATAAAAGAAGATTTCACTATTTCCCTACAAAATTCTATTAATCGTCACTAGAAAGTAATGATAGCAACGGTCTAACGTCATAACTTCACTGTTGATCACCAAGTCAACATGCTTCCCAAACGTTCTCAGCATATTACTATCTCCGATAACTTTCCTCAGCAAAATTCGCTGAGATGGCATCAATCGTTCTATTGTTGGCCCTCTCCTTTCCCTTTCCTCAGCACCTGTTAAATTCATATATTTTTTAGTTCTATTTACTATGACTTCTTAACATTTTGGCTCTCGTAAAACCTTCTATATGCTATCTTTTTCTCCCTTACCACTCCTTTACGTTATCAATTTCCCCGTCATTTGTTTTTCCATGAACACACATTATAATAACCCTAAAACACTGCATTTTACAGTCTACATCTGCACAACCTTCTCACTATTTGTACTCTCACCAGTGCACGGTACTTTAACAACTCCATATACTGTATAATCTTACTAATTGTATTAAGTTCATTCTCTTTTCCTTCTTTCACATTCCCTGTTACGAATAGTGTTTATAACGTATATCTTAAAAAAAGTATTTATATATTTTTCAAGTATAAATATGTTTGTATATTTGTTAATGATTGTTAGCTTGAAATATTCGAAGCTAAAATATTTCAAGTAAATAATACTTATATACAAAGGCAATACCGATACATAACATGTTTTATATGCATATTTTATGTATACAGTATTATAAGATGTATAGGAATATGCTAAGTAGACACAAACTATTCAGATCTGACTTGAGTCTACTTCATGTGAACAGAATTAGTGATATATCAAAAGAATAATTGCTTATAATTTATTACGTGTTATAAAATCACGTAATAAAGTAGAGCTCCTTGGGTGTCTCACTTATGTCAACGAAGCGGTCGTATCTGTAGCATAGGACTGGATGTAGGGGATCACCTTCATACATATTCACTTGTTTCTATACATAATTCAGTTAGAGATACACCATTGTCATTTATCCATCTCACTACAAATGTACCTGCTATTCTCTCTCCAGCACACACTGCTATTCTCTCTCCAGCACACACTGCTATTCTCTCTCCAGCACACACTGTTATTCTCTCTCCAGTACACACTGCTATTCTCTCTCCAGCACACACTGTTATTCTCTCTCCAGCACACACTGCTATTCTCTCTCCAGCACACACTGTTATTCTCTCTCCAGCACACACTTACATTACAATATTACTAGTCTCCCACAACTATTATTCCCTCAACTGATTCAGAATTCCTTCAAATTGTTGAACACTTCCTCAAATCTATCATATTCCTCTAAAATCCTCTTACCTCTAGTCGCATGAAGATTTAATTAACATCCTTCTCTCATCCTCCTTTTATTCTAATCTTTAAACTTTCTGTGTAGGTAACATATAGGAAGAGAAAGTGGGAAATACAATGGATGTACTATGTAAGAGGGTGTGGATCGTCCATCAAACATAATAAACTAATTACCAGGGGTGAATTTAAAACAGATAATAATATCGTGGGTTTTAAAAATGTATTTGGCCCTCCAGTCTTATCCTGACGTTATTTAATTTCATAGTGATATCACATGGAATGTATACACATTGGTGTGCAATTCATTATTTGTATAAGTAGACCATATTTTACCCTCTAATTCTGTTGAAGATTAATAGAAGCAAAGGCAATTAACATAATATAGCGTGTTTTTAATGTAGTTTTCAATCTATAGGACGAACAAATCAAAGGCTTGAAATAATATAGTGATATTCTGTGGACGAAACGTCTTCAAAATAAAATGTCATAAGCAA
This sequence comes from Cherax quadricarinatus, assembly GCF_026875155.1. NCBI lineage: Eukaryota > Metazoa > Arthropoda > Malacostraca > Decapoda > Parastacidae > Cherax > Cherax quadricarinatus. The sequence goes on along the minus strand of NC_069464.1, from coordinate 24,969,083 downwards.
CACTGTCTTATTTACATTCTTTCACTGTATCACCATTATTAACTAACATGAGAACTCTCGTCGTTGTTGAAGAAGCAAATCTATTAACATTCTAATAAAAACGAAACTCATACTTGCCAAAGTAAAAGCAATAAAAACAAACTATTTTTTTATTTCAAGCAACCTTTATTAATTTAAACTTCAACAATGATCTTATATTAAAATAAGCCAAACCATGCGACTTATTTCCATTGTCACAGTTCGAGTCTATGTCATTCGATTTCATCCGTGTTAGTGCAGTCGCAATGCAGTTGTTTCTCTGTCTGAAATGACTTTATAACTGCGGATAGACGAGGATACACAAGACCTAATAAAGCAAAGTAAACAGAAGACACAGTAAGGTGCAGAAAGTAGTTATTACAAAGCTTCCTTCCATGGCGTCACTTTTATTGTCTCCCTTATTGTTACCCCTGACACCGGCCCATGGATGGTCGTGAGAAGTCTGATCTAGTGGGTAAGAGACTGGTCAAGGACTAGACTATCTTAGACCGGGATAATTTCTAGCCAGAATCTAGACATGTTCCTCTCTCCGCTGACTTCATGTTGAAACTGGGTAGTGAAAAAATTAAGTCGATTCAAATATTTATCTTCTGTAGTTGCATTTTGTATAAGGAAAAACCACTTCCCCAAAATATTATTTTTATGGATCTTGATATTACGAAAAACTCCTGATCTGCGTTATATATATCTCATATTTTTTGCATTCATTGACTATAGTAATTAAGTTTTAACCTGTACGTCCTTTGGTTATTTTTGCAGCCTTTGTAAAAATCACTATAAACATTATGAAAATTTCGTTTAATGCGACCACTGGTAAAAATGAGTCCTAGCTTTGAGTCATTAAAATCTTCGCCGAAGTAAAATACCGAACTTTAAACAATTTTTAATTTTAATATGAAGTTCAGAAACCTACTTGTAAAATATTCACACTGCAATAAACCTCAAAGTTTTTTGTAACTTGTGCGTGTATGATACTAAACAATAAACAGAGACACCGTTGCCAAGATTCGTAACTAAAACAAAAGACCAGCACTAAAAACTAACTTCCTCGCATCAGAAACTATGTGCGACTCTCTTATATATCAGAGTAGTCATATAATATCATAAGAAGAGATCTTGGTCAGTGTAATGCCTTATAAGCCCACTGCAGCCTTTCAAGAGAAGACTGAGGATCAGTGGAGCCTTTTCAATAGTCTAGCAGCGTGTCTGCACACAGCAGAATGTCTGGGGTCCTTCACTTATACTTTGCCTCTCCACTACTCATAAGGTTCATGGTACACTCGACATGACAGAAGTTCAAAAGTGAAGAACTTTGATGCTTATTTATGTATGTCCTCGAATTTTCATTAATTTTAGGATATTATATGATATGTATGTATGCATTTATAAAAAATAAACCAATAAATATAATAGTATATATATTATATATATATATATATATATAATATATATATATATATATATAATATATATATATATATATATATATATATATAAATATATATTATATATATATATATATATATATATATATATAAAGTGTGTATGTTCCCAATTCCTCCCTGGGCACTCGACTCGACCCACAGGTCATTCGGATTGGTGTTGCTCTTCGACTAGCCGCCCCCATCCTCACCGAACATTGGTGTATTTGCGTCAGGGCAACAGCTGATCAATTCGGACTTCCTGGCCTCGTGTGTCACACATCAGAAGGGAAGTTTTTTTTTTATATTTTATTTAAAATACAGCATACATTATACATGGAAGCAAACATGTCGCTAAACCAATGAACATGTAACAACAAAATTAAAGTACAACATACGTATACACAATCCAAAAAGAAAAAGAAACACTTCACACAGGTGTACCAACAACATATCCAGATAATCTACTTCAGCACACTTATACATCTTATGCCAAGTTTTATATACAAAACAATTCTTAAAAGGGAAATAAAACCTCACCACATACCATTAAAACCTATACATCCACCCCCCCACCAAAGTGTACATTTATAAAGTCGTACATATGTGTTCGGGAAGTAAAAAGGTTTCCCCCCCCCCCTCGTCAAATACCAACAAAACAATGACATACTATAAAGCGCAGGATACTACTTCTCTAAGTAACAATTATGAAAATTTTGCCTACTACAAGGAAATAATACTCTATATCTCAACAGGGTGCAATCCCACCAAGACTTCTTCATACACTATTATACCCTATAGCAGTATTAAAACATGACATACACCGCTACTTGAACTCATATGCATACCTCTCCAACAAAGTCTTTCTAAAATTGTGTATTCACACAAAATCAATATACATTTTTATATTACCTTACTTTATACTCTTACATGTGATTTTAAACATTAAAATAGCAAAGGGAAACGAACCGCGGGGAGTAGTGCTGAAGGCGGTCTCGAGTGGCTCCTGCGGCTGAGTGGCTCCTCCTAAAAAAGGTCTGTGGCTGAGTGGCTCCTTTTCCTGAGTGGCTCCCTTTCCTGAGCAGACTCCTTTTAAACACCTATAGCAAATGCCCTTGACCTCGCCCTCAAAAAACCCACCCACGACCCCCACCCACGACCCCACCACGACCCCACCCCCCCCCGACCCCACCCTCAACCCCCCCCCCACGACCCCCAACCCACGAACCCCACCCACGACCCTCACCAACGACCCCCACCCACGACCCCCACCCACAACCCACCCACGCCCCCACCCACGACCCCCACCCAGACCCCCCCCACACCCCACCCACGACCCCCCCCCAAATGACCCCACCCAGACCCCCACCCATAAACCCACCCATGACCCCCACCCAGACCCCACCCAGACCCCCACCCACGACCCCACCCACGACCCCCACCCTCGACCCCACCTCACCCCTCAACCCTCCCCCCCACCACCCTGCCCGACTGGCGCCCCACCCATGCGCCAGCCCTCGCGCCTGCCAGCCCTTCTGCAGCGTCGTCCGGATCGCCCCCCTCCCTGAATTTTTTCCGTTTTTTTTCCGATTTTTTTTGAATTTCATTTTCTTATGATCTCCTCAGATCAAATTTTTGAGGTTCCCCCCCCCACTTTCACCCCTTTCCCCAATTTTTTCGATTGTTTTTTTTGAATTTCTTATGATCTCCATCTCCTCGTATCAAGTTTTTTGGATTCCCCCCCTCCCACTTTCACCCCAAATATTCCCCCTCCATCTCCTTGGATAAAGGTTTTCTCGATACAAAGACTCCATTCCCTTGGATCAAGTTTTTGGATTCCCCCTGTGGGTACCCCTCCACCACCCACCTTCACCCAAATTTTCCCCTCCATCTCCTTGGATAAAGGTTTTCTCCTCCATCTCCTCGGATCAAGGTTTTGGGTTCCCCCCCTCTGGGGTAAGCATTCAAATGAAATCCCACTTGCATCTAAAATTCCCTGCTCCAATTCCTCGGATCAAGTTCTTAGATTCCCCCCTATGGGGTTTTCGAAATTCTTATGATCCCCTTTGGATCAAAGTTTTCTCGATAATACAAAGACTCCATCTCCTGGGATCGAGTTTTTGGATTCCCCCTCTGGGGTAAGCTTTTTCAAATGAACTCCTCCTAGGGGGCATGGTACTTTCTCTTACACAGGTCTAAACAAATGTGACGTCACCCCCACCTGTGTTTACTCCGGCGGTCAGTGACGTCACGTGATGACCCACATACAGGCTGGGAATCTTGTCGAGCAGACATTAACTTAAAATGCAGGATAACACTATTTATTAACACAACCAATGTATTTCATATACAACATAGGGAAAACATTTCAACTCTTTACCCCGGATAACCCAAATAATTTCACATTTATTTCGTTAATACCCACAACAATCCATAATTTCTTTACAAAAGATTCACTCTCCTCAATCCCCAGCATTTTTCTCGTTTTAAAATATTTCATCTCAGGTCACTCCCCCCGAAGTAACCTTCTCTCTCTCCTTCTCCCACCCTCCGAAATCCCCCACACTCCCACCAACACCTCACAATTTTCACTCATAACCCCCAATTTTTCTCGTTTTAACTATTTCATTCAGAAAAAGTCATCACAACACTTACAACTTATAACCACTTTTCGATAAATTCACTATCGCAATTTTACATATTACGAAGTTAATAGCACAGCACCTCACTTTACTTTGAACAATTCAAAAAACTCTCATAAATCATTTTAATGCTCACAAAAATACCTTTGAACATTTCCAAACAACACTGAAACACTTCCAAAATATCATTTTGAGTACTCCCAAATACACCACTGAATACTACTAAAACACCACTGAATACAGTCAAAACACCACCAAAATCACCATAAACTAGACTCAACATAACAGACTAACACCCATTTCAACACAAATCCCTCAAATCACTATAACCAAAGACGATCCCACTCACCTCCAACTACAACCTTGAATAACAGAACACTTCTTTTTCGGTATCTCTAGTTCGACAACAATGCCCACAACCCAAACCAACACCCACAAATCCAACAACACAACTTAATAAATCACTTTTCAGCAACTCTAGTTCGTCAACAACACCCACAACCCACAACACCCACAACCCAAACAACAACACCCACAACACAACACCCAACACACATCAACCCACAACACCACTTAACAATCCACCACAACACCACAAACCCCACAATCCACAACACCACAACCCACATCACCCACACCAAAACAACATACTCAAAACCAAATTATAACATCTTTTCGGTATCTCTATTCGACAACAACACCCACAACCCACAACACCCACACCCAACAACACCCACAACCCACAATCACCCACACCCACAACACCCACAACAACAACCCACTTATAACATCTTTTCAGTATCTCTAGTTCGACAACAACCCCCACCAACCACAACAACACCCACATCCCACAACACTCACACTACCCACCACGACACAACACCACACACCCCACAATTTTTTCTCGTTTTAACTAATTTCATCAAAAAAGTCACATCAACAACCACAACTTATAACGCTTTTTCGGCATCTCTAGTTCGACAACAATACCCACAACCCACAACACCCACAACCCTCAATTTTTTCTCGTTTTAACTAATTTCATCAGAAAAGTCACAACAACAACAACCCACAACTTAAAATCACAAAACACGCTGGAATAACCTCAAAACACAATTTGAGTACTCCCCAAATACACCACTGAATACTACAAAAACACCACTGAATACACTCCAAACACCACCAAAGAGTCACCATAAACTAAGATCAACACCCACATCCACAACACCCACATCCCCCATTATTTTCTCGTTTTAAACTAATTTCATCAGAAAAAGTCACAACAACAACCCACAATTCACAACTTATAACCACTTTTCAGCATCTCTAAGTTCGACAGAACAACACCACGAACCCACATCAATTACCCAATTTATTCACATTTTTTTCCCCCCCTTCTTTTTACTGAATCTTAAATGATAATACACATTCTCTTTACATTATACGAAAATTCTCAATAAAATCCTCGTCTCATAACATGTCCTTGTACCACATAAAATTGAAAATTATACTCGTATCAACTACTCTCACTATCCAACTATTTGCGACATGTTCAACAACCCCTCCATTCTTTTCCAATATATTCATAAATAACTTTTCAATGCTATAATTTCTTTTTAAAAATTCACACAGTACTTTTATTTCTGTAAAGATCTCCCATATTTCATTAAAATTCTAAATACAAACCCTCCCCATATATAACCCCTCTCCTTCTCAACCCGCATTTCTCACATCCACTCACCCATCTCCAACAACACTTTCTTCGACACACAAACACACAAAAATCCCACAGTTTCACATCACAAGCATCAGCATCACCCATCACTCCAAATTCCACTAAAATCACCGTAACCAAGATATTCCCAAAACTCTTATGACCCACCTTTAACACCACACCCACACACCCACACACACACACACACACAACACACACACACACACCACACACACACACCTAACCTAACCAAACCAAACCAAACCTAGTCCTAAACTAGCCTAACCTCTCAGCCTAACCTAACCTAACTTAACCTAACCTATCTTATCCTAACCTATCCAACCCTAAAACCTAACCTAAGCCTAGCCTAACCTAACCTAACTTATTCCTAACCTAACTTATCCTAACCTAACCAAACCTAACTATCCTAACCTAACCTAACATATCCTAACCTTACCGAACCTAATCTAACTTATTCCTAACCAACCTAACTTTATCCTAACCTAACCTAACCTAACCTAACTTATCCTAATCTAACCTAACTTACCTAACTTATCCTAACCTAACCTAACTTATCCTAATCTAACTAACCAACCTATCTTATCCTAAACTAACCTAACCTATCCCTAACCAAACCAACCTAACCTAAACCTAACCTAACCTAAAAGAAACCTAACCTAACTTATCCTAATCTCAACCTAACCTAACCTAGCTTATCCTAACCTAAACCTAAACTATATCCTAACCTCACCCTAACCTAAAATAACCTAGCCTAACTTATCCTACACCTAACCTAACCTAACTTATCCTACTCAAAACCACTAAAATCACTGTAACCAAGAAATTTCACACAAAACTCAATGACCACCTAACACACACAACATACACACACACAAATCTCAACTTACTTGAAACACCTTCATAACACTCTCATAATCATTTTGAGACCCACCTTTTCTCACAATATCTCTCATCCACAACCTTTATTCATCTCACTACAGAACAACCCCAAGATTACTTCGAACACTCTCATAAATCCTTTGAATAACTCACATAAACACCTTTGAACATTTCCAAACAACACCCTATGGAAGCACTTCAAAATAATCATTTGATGTACTATTCCCCAAATAAGATTTGATCATCTTAATTTATCTACACTTACACATTTCATTACCTGAATTCAACACATCCACCATACTACTTCCCTCAGTCTCCAGGACTTTACAACATCCCACAAAAACTAACTCAGACACATGTGACATGAGACACTTTTACCAAAACTAACACAAACACATTCTGTTATATCATCCAATATCTAGATCACCACAATCAAGACGTTTGCCAAATCTATAAACCCACCACTAAGACCACACATTTTTCGTGAACACCATTCTCATAAAACATCATCATATCGAAGATCACTAAAACTATCTATACATTTACTAAGATAACATAACATTTTGTCTTCTCTAGACTCACCCACCAATTCACAATTCTCATTCACAACTTACACATTTCATTAAAAATTACAAACTCATTCCCCCCCAACTCCTCCTCATTCCTCCAACATTACAACATTAGCACAAAAAAAAAACTAACTTCATATACACTTATGACATGAGACATTACTATAACTACTAACACACTGACTAACTTTGAACCACCTCTGAACACCACTGGATCTTCCTACAAAAAAATACTCTGCACGTCATATTGAACACCTTCATAAACACCATCAAACACCTTCGAATACTCCCAAAACACAACTGATTACTACCAAATCACCACTGAATACGACCAAATCACCGTCAAAAACACCCAGAAACTAAGTTAAAAACATCACCATCTAACATCCTTTTTATAGAAATCCCCTCAAATCACTATAACCAAGAACTCCCTCCCATTTGGGGGCATAAAAAAAAGCATGATCACAAACCTAATACGCAAACACTTAGTACATGATCACCATGCAACTGAATAACATATCTTTTACACACACATAATCTAAGAACAACCACCAACTACAATCACCTCCCATGTCACTTACCTCAAAAATCACTAATATCACAGAACACACTCATATTTATAAACAATTCACACAAAAAAAAACATATTTGACAATATCTAAAGCGCACTCACCTCTCACTACCAGCCAAAACACGATTCACACACCTCACAGGAACGCGACGAACTACACCTCCACTGACGTCACTCTCCCATTGTGTTTACTTGGTGGGTTGGTAACATCACACCCAACCCACCTTGTTTCAACCTGTTGTTCCCTCCATTATCTAAGAACACTATATCCAAGACGATTACCAGATTTTATGACCCCACCACCAAGATCACAGAAAACACACATTTTTATAATTATTCACACAAAAAATCACGATCACCAATTCCATATCATGTTTACCGTCATCTACAACACTCATCACCAAGACACCAAAATCTAAGATCATGCATCTCAAAACTACTATGATCACTGAAAAACACTTTTTTTTAAAAACATTCGCACAAAAATAAACATACACAAAAATTACCACAACACTTCCACCAACATCTATAACATAACATGAAGCACTATAACATATCACTATCACAAAAAAAAAATTAATACACAGACAACCCTCTTATACTTTTTCAATCACAAATTTAAGACATGAGACATACACACCAAATCTAAGACATTCACCTCCAACTAAGACATACACAACTTAACTAAGACATACACCAAAAACCTATACTTGACATATTGCGGTATGAATATTCATACCGCATTTATGTTGCATATCACATTTCCTCTTCCACATCATCCCTAAAACATCCTTCCTTATTCATTCCGTATATCTCCTAGAGTTGTTTTAACCCCGACGGCCCATCACGAAGTAGGAGCCAGAGCAACCATCACCACTCCAACACCACCTACTACACTCTGACTCCTACGTCGTGATGGGCCCGTCGAGAAAACTTGATCCAAGGAGATGGAGACTTCCAAAAAACTTGATCCGAGAAATTGGAGTCTTTGATTTCGAGAAAACTTGATCCGAGGAATTGGATACTTTGATTTCGAGAAAAAACTTGATCCGAGGAATTGGAGACTTTGATTTCGAGAAAAAATTTGATCCGAGGAGATGGAGACTTTGTATTATCGAGAAAAACTTGATCCGAGGAGATGGAGACTTTGTATTATCGAGAAAAAATTGGGATGGGGGGTGGAAGGAGGGGGGGAACCTCAAAAACTTGATCCGAGGAGATCATAAGAAAATGAAATTCGAAAAAAATTGGAATGGGGGTGAAAGTGGGAGGGGGAAAACTCCAAAATTTGATCCGAGGAGATGGAGATCATAAGAAAATGAAATTCAAAAAAAATTGAAAAAAATAGGAAAAAAATTCGGGGCGCGGGGGCGATCCGGACAACGCTGCAGAAGGCGCAGCAGAAGGCGCGGGGCGGGGTGCGAGGGGCGCGGCGGGGCCGATGGGTCGGCGCGACAGGCGGGGGGGGGGGGCGGGGGTCGTGGGGGGGGTTAAGGTCATTAGCACATAGGGGTTTAAAAAGGTCCCTTAGCACATAGGTGTAAAAAGGGACAGCTCAGCCGCAGCCCTTCGGGAGGGACCTGCTCAGGAAGGGACCGCTCGGCTGCACCCCTTTCAGGAGGAGACCGCTCAGCCGAGGGACCGCTCAGCCGCCTCCAATACTACTTGTATATATATATATATATATATATAATATAATAAAAATATATATATATATATATATATATATAAATGTATATATATATAAAAAATGTGTATATATATATATACATATTTTATATTTTATTATATATATATATATAATATAATTTTATATATATATATATATATATATTTTATATATAAATGTAATATATATAAATGTTTTATATATATATACATATATAATATATAATATATATATTTTAATATATATATATATATATAATTATATATATATATATATATTATATATATTTTTATATATATTATATAAAATATATATATATATATATATATATAAAATATATAAATGTATATATACACACACAATATAATTTAAATCACGAAACTAGTGATTTTGAATCATTAACTGAACTGCGGCTTGACCAGGACTCGATCCTGCGTTCCCATGCCCGGCCCTGTGAGAACTGAACAAAGTACCATCACTCTCTGCACTTCTCCAGCAATCCTTAAACACCAGCGCTCAGCAGTACTGAACGTGTATCAAGGTATCAGTGGAAAACACGCTCAGTACTGCTGAGTGCTGGTGTTTAAGGATTGCTGGTCAAACGAAGAGAGTAATGCGTACTTTGTTCAGTTCTCACATGGCCGGGCATGGAAACGCAGGATCCAGTCCTGGCCAAGCCGCAGTTCTGTTAAATAATTCAAAATCACCAGTGTTCTCATCGTACCCCTGCTTTTTCATTAAAGGTATTTTGCACTGTCTGCCGAGCTTTTTTTTCGTGGAGAGAGATTTCTATGTGCAGGTTTAGGACGTTTCTCTGGGATTTTTCTGGTGTGAATTATGACTTATCTTTGTCGCTTGTATTACAAGGACTACATGTCATGAACTTCAGATTTTCTCAGTTTTGTGTGCTTGACTGAACTTGTACATACAGTGATGGTTCTCCCTACATTATCTACATCTGAAATTTGATATATTTTTTAAAGGTGCTGTTAGTGTACAGGGATAGTCCAGCCTAAAGAGTAAAATTGATTTAAAGAGGACCATATTTGGCTTCGTATCTCTTGTTTTGAAAGTTTTCATTATTTATCTTATCATTTTCCTCACATGTGATAATGACACTGTTGGGATCCTAAGTTATTAACGGTAGTTTGTTACTCTGTAGAGTGGTTAGAATTAGGTTTATATTCCGTTCTAGCTTTTATTTTCTCAGTTTTTTCCATAATGGATTAACTAAAATTTGTTTTCATTGAGCATCACATTGTTTTCTGTGGCCCACTTGAAGACTTGGTTTATATATGCTTGGAAATTTGTGGTGTTCTCAGTGTATAACTTTTTCAAGTAATTCTAGTATAGTCTGCCAAGGATGATACGGTGCTATAATTAATGTCCCTGTGCAGGTTCATGTCGGACCTCCAGGCTCTTTCGGATGCATACACCTGTGAATCATAGTGAAAGTTCTGATCACAACCATGTACCCCATTAATACTCTCTCGGCTCCCCAATAGATGCTGCTTACGGTATTCAGAAGCTGACCACAACTCTTGACAAACATTTAATTTTTTTTTTCAGTTGAACCTGTGGTCCAGTGCCACATATGGGTCACTCTGGCTCCGGTATGTAAATACCTCTTCTCCCGTCTTTGCTTCAGATAAATCCAAGCTCGTGGACTGAACACATTTTTTCAAAGCCGAGGGACTGATTACCTTATCTTCTACTGTCTCCGGTTTCCAAACTGTTGAACTGAAAAATTCACTGGTTGGCGGCAAGTCTTCATAATATAGATACGCAGGTATTTCCACATATCTTATTCAACAACGTGTCACCACTGGCACAGCTTGTCCACAGATTTTATTTGTACATTAATTCATCAATGTACAAGTCATTTAACTCGTACATTAAGTTGCGTTATCCCACATTTGATATAACGAAAATTACTCTACAGTAAAACTTTTAACACAAGTCATAAGTAGTGATAATATAAAAAATATGAAGTTCTCTCATTTGAAAGAGTATGAGATTGTAAGAGACTTAGAAAGAATTTCTAAGAGTGTATTCGAATATTTACATTTAATTAGGTAATAAGTGGCTTTGATAGGCGTGTGTAAATGCCGCAAAGGGACATTTAAACACTTGAAATAAAAACTGCTACTTGTAAAATGAGAAGGAACTAGATAGGTGGAAAGCGATTTACTACTGTCAGTTTAATAACAGTGGAATGTTTTATGGTTGACATATTGATTTGTAGAGAAATGCCTGCCTGGACCAGCAAGGTAATTGAGGAAGTGGTACTTGTAGTCATTGCAACAGTCATGACTATAGATTGATCACTAGACCCTCTGCAGAGCTTGTCGCAGCTTGAAGCTAATACTTTTATACTTATACTCTGTATCAGCTTACTTTCCTGTGTCTAGTTATATTTATTCCTAGAATACTTTCCAATTCAAAAGAGCTGGTATGAGACCGAGCTGCAGGGACGATGTATGGAACAATTAACATATAACAGATGTGGTGCTATTCACAACCCGCACATAGACGACGTTTTGGTCAGACTTAGACCATTAACTAGTCACACAGGTTATTTGTGTATTGTTCCAGCCTCGGTATTGTGTCGGTTTATTCTTTAAATATGTTGCTGTTAGGCGTTGTTTATGATTTTATCATTAGATATACCACAGTGAGCGGACACTTTTTACCCAACACTAAGAATTTCACCAGGACAATCTTTTTTTTACACATCTGTATTTTTACCCAAGATCTGATATCCAGCAGGACTGCAGTTTCTGGGGTAGCTTCGTTTAATGCAAAGTGTTAAGTGTAGGATGCACTAAGATTTTGTAATTGTTGGTTTTGGTTTCGTTTAGTTTCCTTGATACTTGTCGTTAATAAACATAAATATACAAGTTTCCTTGAATGTTTGAGTTGTTTCGTGTTGAAAACGGCCCTGACTTGTGTATTGTTACGCTTTCCAATAAAGTTTTTAAATAGCCTAATATAATCCATTAGTCCATGTGAATATAATAATAGTAATAATAATAATAATAATAGCCTTCCTTGAAATCTACCTTAAGCATTTGTTTTGGATAATATAAATTTATTTTTCAATACAGTTTAACTATATCGGCAATTTTCCACCAAGGTAGGTTGACCGACGGTACGAAACAGGTTTCACCATTACCGGTGTCTCGGAATTCCTTCATGTTACCTTATCCACACTCCAACAGTACTTCAAATCCAAAACATTATTTTTCTGTATTCCGATATAACACGCGTACATACCCCTGATGGATGCTCAAGCCGTTGCCACTCCAAACATCCTTCGCCCCCCCCCCCCCCCCTCCGTCCAACCTGCCCTGAGAAATCCCCATCCGTTGAGGTATGGGTGTTTGTGGGAAACAATCACGGTTAAAAACAGCAGTTATTGCCGGGATACCTCAAGGATATGTTTAAAAGACAATATTCAAAATAAAATTGCTAGTAATGGCAAATCAATTGATCAACAAAGAGGGATAGTAGAGGACAACGAGTGACTAGCTCCCTTAAGGTTTACTATACAAATAGTAGGAGTCTAAGAAATAAGATAGATGAGCTAAGATTACTTGCAAGTACAGGTAATATAGATATTATTGGTATAAGACACCTGGTTCAACCTGAAAGATAGAGTAATGCCTTCTGAATGCAACATACAGGGTTATAAACTATTCCACACTAATAGGGTCAACAGGAAGGGTGGTGGAGTGGCGATGTATGTCAGAGAAAATTTAAATTCGCTGTCTTAGACATGATATAAGACTAGAAACATCGAACACAAAATCTGTTTGGCTACAGTTTCTCGAGGGACGTGACAAATTAATTTTGGGTGTGATTTATAGGCCCCCAAACCTTGATAGGGAGTGCAGTAAGCTGTTATGGGACGAAATTCATAAGGCATCTAGATATGAAAATGTTGTGATAATGGGAGATTTTAACTTTAGACAAATTGATTGGAACAATATGACAGGAAATCTTGAGTCTAGTGACTTTCTTGATACGGTTCAGGATTGTTTTTTAGAACAGGTTGTGACAGAACCAACTAGAGGAAACCATCTGCTTGACATGGTTCTTGCCAACAAAGATTCACTAATTAATAATCTTGAGGTTAATGATGAGCTTGGAGAAAGTGATCACAAATTACTTAGTTTCAATATATCATGGAATTACCCAGATAACTGCAGTCAAATCTCTGTCCCAGATTTTCGCTTGGCCGACTTCATGGGACTGAAAAATTACCTGGGTGGGCTAAATTGGGATGTCCTGACTATGGGTCAGGTAGGTGATCTTGGTTGCCAATATGACATTTTTCAGAGCATAGTTCTAGCTGCCCAGACAACTTTTGTTCCAAGTAGGGAAATTAGATCTAACAAAAATGATCCCAAATGGATGAACAATAGATTAAAACATTTCATTGGTCAAAAGAGAGGCATATATAGGCATATCAAAAGAGGGGATGGGCAGTTAAGAAATCAATATATTCAATTAAAGAGAGAAAAAAAGGAATAAAAGCAAAAAGGGATTATGAGGCTAAGGTCGCAAGGGATTCAAAGACTAACCCAAAAGGGTTCTTTCAGGTATACAGAAGTAAGATTAGGGACAAGATTGGCCCACTTAAGAGTAACTCTGGTCAGATCACTGACAGTGATAAGGATATTTGTGAAATTCTCAGTACCTACTTCCTCTCAGTTTTTACCCAGGAAAATACTAGCGATATTCCTGAAATAGATTATGTAGAACAGGATAATAAACTGTACGATTGCGGTAACTAGTGACATGGTCCTCAGACAAATAGAGAAACTAAAACCTAACAAATCCCCAGGTCCTGATTAACTGTTTGCAAGGGTGTTAAAGGAATGTAAAGAGTTACTTAGCATACCTTTGGCTAATCTTTTTAACATATCACTACAAACTGGCATAGTGCCTGATAAGTGGAAAATGACAAATGTAATACCTATTTACAAGGCAGGTGACAGGTCCTTGGTTTCAAACTATAGACCAATAAGCCTTGCCTCCATAGTGGGAAAATTTATGAAATCAATAATTGCCGAATCAATTCGTAGCCATCTTGATAGGCACAGATTGATTAAAGAATCTCAACACGGTTTTACAAAGGGGCGTTCCTGTCTTACGAATTTACTAACTTTTTTCACTAAGGTGTTTGAGGAGGTAGATCATGGTAATGAATATGATATTGTGTATATGGACTTCAGTAAGGCTTTCGATAGAGTTCCACATCAGAGGCTATTGAGGAAACTTAAGGCACACGCAATAGGAGGAGAAATTTTTTCCTGGGTAGAGGCATGGCTAACAAATAGGCAGCAGAGAGTTTGCATAAATGGGGAGAAAACAGAATGGGGACACGTCACAAGGGGGTGTTCCTCAGGGGTCAGTGTTGGGGCCGTTGTTGTTCACAATTTACATAAACGACATAGATGAGGGAATAAATAGCGACATAAGCAAATTTGCTGATGACACCAAAATAGGCCGTCCAATTCATTCTAATGAGGACACTAGAGCACTCCAGGATGATTTGAATAGACTGATGCAATGGTCGGAGAAGTGGCAGATGTAGTTTAATATTGACAAATGCAAAGTTCCAAATGTTGGACAGTTAAATAACCATGCCACATATAAACTAAATGATGTTGATCTTAATACTACTGATTGCGAAAAGGATTTAGGAGTTCTGGTTAGCAGTAATCTAAAACCAAGACAACAGTGCATTAGTGTTCGCAATAAAGCTAACAGAATTCTTGGCTTCATATCTAGAAGTATAAATAATAGAAGTCCTCAGGTTGTTCTTCAACTCTATATATCCTTGGTTAGGCCTCATTTAGACTATGCTGCTCAGTTCTGGTCACCGTATTACAGAATGGATATAAATGCTCTGGAAAACGTACAGAGGAGGACAAAGATGATCCCATGTATCAGAAATCTTCCATATGAGGATAGACTGAGGGCCCTGAATCTGCACTCTCTCGAAAGGCGTAGAATTAGGGGGGATATGATCGAGATGTATAAATGGAAAGATTTAGATTTTGCCACCGAAGTGGCTACTTTATTGTGCACCCCATATCCATCCTGTGGACGGCAGCGCAAGAGAATATGGATGCACAAAAGGCCCAGGAACTAGGCCCCAAGGGGTTAACATGAATACATATGGATTTATATCTACATATCTATAGTTCACTTATCTGTTACAAGCAAATTTAGGAAATTTGCTTAGTATATCTGGTATCTTATTTTCATTAATACGATATCTTGACATGTCACATAGGTTATTATACTGTATATCTCTGTATTCCTCAATAAGTGGACAATTAAGCAGCACATAGTCTTCAAGACAGTGACCATATGCCTGATCACATAATTTACATTTAGTTTGATCATCTGTGTGTCTCCCAAACTGCCAGAAGTACTTGTAACCAACCCTAAGCCTGGCCACTACAACATCAGTCAGTCTGGTAGATAAGACACATTGGCAACATTTAGGCAACTTTATCCGAAACGTTTCGTCTACACAGTAGGCTTCTTCAGTCGAGTACAGAAAGTAGGCGGGAGCAGTAGAGATGTGAAGACGATGTAATCAGTCCATCACCCTTGAAGTCGTAGATTTGAGGTAGTCAGTCCCTCAGCCTGGAGAAGTTCTGTTCCAAAGTCTGGAACTAACTGAAGATCAAGCGAAGTGTTGAGACTTTAAATACTGTCGGAAGGAGAGGTGCAGAGTAGTAATAGTGAGAATGTAGCCATTGCGAGGTCATGTCCCTCTCAGATCAAACAATTCTCACTTGAAAAAGTTGTCCAAGGTGTTTTCTCTTCTGTACCAAGATGCCATTGTGTTGCAGTGTCTGACAGAGTGATTATCAAATGGTATACAATACCGACAGGTTGATAGATAAGACACATAGGCATACCATTTGATAATCACTGTCAGACACTGCAACACAATGGCATCTTGGTACAGAAGAGAAAACATCTTGGACAACTTTTTCAAGTGAGAACTGTTTGACTCACGAAATCGTAATGACACGATTGCAAACAAACCATACCACGGGCGGGATTTGAATCCTCAATGGCTACATTCTCACTACTACTACTCTGCACCTCTCCTTCCGACAGTATTTCAAGTCTCAACACTATCGCTTGATCTTCAGTTAGTTCTAGACTTTGGAACAGAATTTCTCCAGGCTGAGGGACTGACTACTTCAAATCTACGACTTCAAGGGTGATGGACTGATTACATCGTCTTCACATCTCTACTGCTCCCGCCTACACTCTGTACTCGACTGAAGAAGCCTACTGTGTAGGCGAAACGTTCCGAATAAAGTTGCCTAAATGTTGCCTGTGTGTCTTATCTACCAACCTGTCGGTATTGTATACCATTTGATAATCATCAGTCAGTCTGTTCACATTGCACGTTGCTCCATAAACATACTTATCTACGTTCATGTTATCATAGTGGGTTATAGATCTACTCAGGCTTCTAATTGCATTCATATAAAAATCATTTTCATTATTTACTTCTCTCCTAATATCATTCCTAATGCTAGACACAGTTATACCAAAGTTATATTCTACATCCTCCTTATGGGTACTCTTCTTGACTAACATATCAACTTTTTCATGAAGGAGTAATCCAATGTGTGATGGGATCCATAGCAACTGTACATTAATTCCTTTGTCCCTGATTTTTGAGTATCTATACCTGGCTTCTCCAATGAGCATATTGTTCTAGATGAATGGTTCAGAGAACCGACACGTTGATAAATTAGACACATTGTGCAACTCTTGGGTATCTTTATTAAGGAAACGTTTCACCACACAGTGGCTTCATCAGTCCATACACAGGAGAAAACTTGAACAGGAGGAGAATGAGGTAATCAGTCCCTTAGAGCAACTGCTCAAGAAGAAATTTCTCACCTAGCTGGTAGTAACAAGTTATCACAAGTTATATACACTGATGGATCTAAACAGGAGTCTTCTGGCAGGGCTGCATCTGCTCTTGTTGCCACCTCCCTAGTTAAGAACGATAATAAATTTGTTGAGTTAGGCATAAGAATTAACAACTGGGCGTCTACACTGCAAACTGAATTGTTTGCAATCCTAATGGCGCTAAAGCTAACCTATGACACTGAGCTTGACTCTATCATCATTACTGATTCTATGTCATCATTGAAGGCTCTTGGCTCATATAATGACTCCAACAACATGCTCATTGGGGAAGCCAGGTATAGATACTCAAAAATTAGGGACAAAGGAATTAATGTACAATTGCTATGGATCCCATCACACATTGGATTACTCCTTCATGATAAAGTTGATATGTTAGCCAAGAAGAGTATCGAGAAGGAGAATGTAGAATATAACTTTGGTATAACTGTGTCTAGCATTAGGAATAATATTAGGAGAGAAGTAAATAATGAAAATGATTGTTATAGGAATGCAGTTAGAAGCCTGAGTAGATCTATAACCCACTATGATAACATGAACGTAGATAAGTATGTTTATGGAGCAACTTGCAATGTGAACAGACTGACTGATGTTGTAGTGGCCAGGCTTAGGCTTGGTTACAAGTACTTCTGGCAGTTTGGGAGACACACAGATGATCAAACTAAATGTAAATTATGTGATCAGGCATATGGTCACTCTCTTGAACACTGTGCTTAATTGTCCACTTATTGAGGAATACAGAGACAGACAGTATAATAACCTATGTGACATGTCAAGATATCTTATTAATGAAAATAAGATACCAGATATACTAAGCAAATTTCCTAAATTTGCTTGTAACAGATAAGTGAACTATAGATATGTAGATATAAATCCATATGTATTCCTGTTAACCCTTTGGGGCCTAGTTCCTAGGCCTTTTGTGTATCCATATGCTCTCGCGCTACCGTCCACAGGATGGATATGGGGTGCACAATAAACTAGCCACTTCGGTGGCAAAATCTAAATCTAATCTAATCCTTGAGTCGATGTGGTCAGTCCATTAATCTTGAATAGAATACGGCATATGAGCGGAGAAGCAGCTTATAAACCGACTGCTGCACCTCTCCTGCCTACGGTTTATAAGCTGCTTCTCCGCTCATATGCCATATTCTATTCAAGATTGATGGACTGACCACATCGACTCAAGGTTGAGGGACTGATTACCTCATTCTCCTCCTGTTCTTCAAGTTTTCTCCTTTTTGATGAAGCCACTGTGTGGCGAAACGTTTTCTTAATAAAGATACCTAAGAGTTGCACATATGTCTAATTTATGAAAATGAATGGTATAAAATACCGACACAATGGAAACATAAACACATATGCAGTTTAATGCGATCCTTTATTGACGACGTTTCGCCCACACAGTGGGCTTTTTCAGTCACCTGGGGTGTTGTTGTTGTTGTTGTAGGTTTGCCGGTACTTCCGGCCCGGGTCTTCTCCAGATGGCGACCCGGCGGTGGCCTCCCGGGCGGGGGGTGTCGTTCATCTTTTTTCTTCTGTATTGTTTCTTGGGGCCCTCCGGTTGGAGGGTGACTTCTTCTGTCCTGCGGTGACTCCCCAAGTGGGAAGTATCTTCTCGTTTAGCATCTTCAGCAGCATAGGAGGGCGGAGGCAGCAATTACAGGGTTCTTTTTGGAGCCACGCCCCAGCTTTAGCAGGCAGCAAAGTGCTGGGGAAACTTGCCTTCAAGATGATTGATCATTGACAGTCCTGCTAGATGAGGGTACCGTCTTCGGCAGCCCCATTCTGGAGAGTCTGAATTTCTTCCTTGTGGTGTAGTCGAGTGCCACAAAGCGGTGACTTTTTGAGAGTAGGTTTGATCAGGGATTCAGTGGTGAATGATCGAGTTGAGTCGCAGGTGAACTTGACTGTCCCGTTGTGGAGGCGTTGAATAATTTCTGGAGTGTACATTGCGTTCTCATTCTGGTTGGTTGTGTAGAAGTATACACCAGGCAAGCAATGGACTTCTTGTGAAGGAGTGGCGGTAGTACGTAGGGGTGCATCCCAAGGCTCTTGTGTTTTAACCTTCTTGGCTGGCGGCTGAGACGTTTGAGGTGAGGCGTCTGATTGGTCCGTTGTGACGGAGGTGGACTCTCATTGGTGGAATCGGTCGGCGTCTCAGTGGTCTCTGATTGGTCCATCTCTGTGTCGGGAGGAAGGTGTGGTAGCGGTGGAGCAGCGGTAATGTTGGAGACATTTGCAGTGGATTTTATGATCTCTGTGGAAGGTGGAGATGCAGGGAATGTGAAACCAGGCATGTTGTTGAGCTTGAAGAGTTCGTTGATGGTGGCGTTGAAGGAACCAGGTTCAGCTACATTCTGCACGTGACATGAGCATACATGATGCAGTAAAGAATCTTGGTGGAGTCGCCAGCAAGAGCTGGCGAAGAAGTGGTAGATGCAGCTTGCGTGGCTTGAAGAATCTTGGTAGTATCTGCTTGAAGCTTGGTAATAGCAGCATATGTAGTCACTTGTGCAGTTTTTTTTTTTTTTGTTGTTGGAGTTGTTTCTTAAGTATATCTCGTATGGTTGGGCACTTGGCAGAAAGAGTATGGTGATCATTCTTGCAGTTCAAGCATTTAGGTGGAGAGTCAGTAGTGCACGTCTTGAAGTCATGACCTTCTTGGCCGCAGGTGGAGCAGAACTTCTTATTCTTGGCAGGGCAGTCTTTGGTGGTATGTAGGTATGAGTAACAGTTGGAACACTATGGAATTTGATGGAATTTTTCTGCTTCGATGAAGCTGGATTGATGTGAAAGTAGTGAATAACCAGTCCCTCAGCGAGAGCTCTGGCTGCCATGTTGACGTCACTGAAGGTGACCTTCAGCATGGAGGAGGCATTGGGTATTTTGGTAATGAATTCCACCTTGGCCCAAGGGTTCTGTGCTTCAATGGACGACTTGATTTCTTCGGTAGCCTGGGCAGTGATGAGCCTGTCGAGTCTCTTGAGGAACACAGTTCTCCTGGCCCTCAGAGCTGGGGAAGTCAAGACAATAAATCCCTGATCTCGTAGAGTGGTTGTAGCAGTGGTGGTAATGAGTTTTTCAGCCTCGGTGTCGTCAGTACAGACGACAACGAAGGCCTCTTTGAGCGACAGAATCGCATTAAACTTGACTTGCAGTCTGCCACTGACGACAGCTGCAAGTGCTTGGACGAGTCATTGACTGTCCCACTCTCTGGTTTGATCTTTACCCTGTTCGAGAAGTGCATCGTGAAGTGGGACAATAATGTCTAACCTGGGGTGTATGTGTGTATGTATAATGTTCGCCAAGACCAGGGTCCTGGCACGGGTCTTAATCTTGAGATGACCCGTCTCTGGCTCCAGAAGGAGAATTGATTCTTCACTGTTGCAGCATATGCTGCTCAAGCACTGTTCCGGACAGTTCAGCTAGTGTGCCTCATAAGCGACTGAGGTTACTCCATCTCAGCTGTTTCCTGAGCTGGGGACTGGGCTCTGTCCGCTCTGATAATCTGCAGATTCATGGCATCCACTGTTTCCTGCTCTGTCAGTAAGCACACCCTCAGGAGTGTGCTGACCATCTGCCGGAACATGCTCTGTTGTTCCGTGGAGGTGATTGTGTTGCAGATAATGTCTGTGAATGCCTTGATGAGTGTTAAGAGATCCTCTCTGTTGAGGACCTGCGTTGTCGGTGGGTTCGAAGCAGTGGATATTATCTGGGCTGTTGCAATCTGTGGGGACTGCTGAGGGTTGTATTTCTTCACTGTGCACACCGTGGCCTGTTGCTTTATGCCAAGTTGTGTACCCGGCATCTGCTGGTGAGGTGCAGCCACAGCCTGCATAGTGGCTGTGCCTGGCAAGGAGGCCGGTGGGGGCTAGTGTAGTGCCGTCTGCTGATTGCGTTGCCCAGATGTTTCCTGTTGGCGCCGCTTGTTCCTCATATTTTTGTTTCTTCGTTGCGGTAGTGGGGGAGGATGCTCCTGTTCATGATGCCTGGTTGAGTCTTCAAGGGTCGGAAATTCCAGGGCATTGAGTTGGGTTGCCTGATGAGAGTTCTGCAGTATGGCAGGATTCTCTGCACCCATCGTCTGCTGAGGGTGATGCTCTGCCGTAGCCTGCTGTCTCGTCGTTGGTGTCTTCCAGGCCTCACGAATCCTAGTGAGCCTCTCAGGGCATCGAGGGTTCCAGGCATGGTGTTTCTGCCTGCAATTCGGGCATCGTGGAGTGGGTGGCGATGCATTCTTCAGCTTGGTGATGCATTCCTCGGTAGGGTGGGGCTGGCTGCAGACACCGCAGATTACTCCGTTCGGACAGAGTGCACCCAGGTGTCCATAACGCTGGCACTTGAAACATTGAACTGGTTTTGCCGTGAAGGTCCTAACATCGTACCTGCCCCAAGAACCAAAGTCCAGCTGGGATGGCAGTGGTCCTACATGCTGAATGAGGACCTGCCGGGTTGGTGCGTTGCCTGCCGATTTTGCCTTGAGACGCTGAGCTGACACGACACTGGGGTGAGCTGCTACTGCCTCGATGGGCATCATCAGCGGGTATCGCATCACTACACCCTTGGTGACCTGCCGAGAATCCAGTTCCTCCAGGGTGAAGGAGCGGTCTGTCTCCATGACTTTCTTCAAGGTGATATGCATTTCCCTGTTGATAAGAGTCAGTATTGGTTCTCTCCTCAGGTTGAACCATATCTTGAACCTCAGTTCGTGCCGTGTTTCCAGGTGTGTAACCACGCCATAGTGGATTTCGTGTTCCCCATAAGCCTTTACCTTGAATCTGGAAGTTGATTTAAGCTGGTTTACCTGCTCCTTGGAGGGACGGCGTGTCTTACTGTTCACATTGATCCATCCTTCTGTATTCTCTAGCTGCATGGTTAGGCTTGTCAGAACTGGAGACTTTTCCTTTGATGACACAGAGTGGTCTCGCAACTTCTTCGCTAGGATTGCGTCCCACATTTCTAAATCCGAGTCGTCCATTTCTAAATCCGAGTCATCCGTCGTGTCCCTGGAACATCGTGACCTCTTCCTTTCGGCAGAAGCCATGTGTCTGTCCACGTGGGGCTGGACTGTGATGTAATACGAATCCTTTTGCTGTCTGGGGTACGAAGGAACGAACGAACGAACGAACGATAGTACAGGTAAGATCCCAAATGGGATGAGCAGGGAAGACGGGACAGACAAAGAATAGTGCTGGAGAGGAGTGTTCTTAGTCGTAGAAATAGAGCCAGGACTTAACCCAGCAGCGAAGGCGATCGTGGGACAGATATTGAGAAGAGAAATTCAGGCTCTTCTGTTGGGACTCCGGTGGGGTGAGCGGGGAGGAAGGCGCATGCGACGCTTAGCGCTAGAGAAGGAGTGTAGAACTGGGCCATGTCTTAACCCAAAAGAGAAGGCGAACGTGGGCCAGAGAATGGTACCTGTCATGGAAGGTACCTGTCAGCGAATCCAAGGTTATTTGTAAATAGAGTTAGGAGCAGGAACATGCAAGGAGTAGAAAAGGTTGTGTTGGTTTGTGGGTCTGCGAATGTCTTCGTCAAGGAGAGAGGTCCAGTAGTCATGTCGTGTCTCAAGTTTGTCTGTCTGTCTGTCACTGAGCGTCTTCCAGTACAGATTCAGCGCAGGGATGTCTAATTGGGCATGGAGAGACTCGCTTGTGGCAGAGTCCTCCCATCTGACATCAAGCACCCAGTGCAGCGCCTTGTTCTGGACACGCTGCAGTTTAAGTAAGTTTGTTTTAGCTGAAAGAGAGAGGGCTAGAGGAGAGTAAGTTATCACAGGACGTATTAGGGATTTGTAGAGGTGTAGTTTGGTGCGTTGAGAGGCATGTTTCAGCTTGTAGAGGCCCGCAAGGGCCTTACTAGCTGTTGCATGCTTTGAGTGAATGTGTCCATGTAAACGAAGGTAGTCAAGATTAACGCCAAGGACAGTGACAGATTGTGTGATGGGGATGTAAGTGCGGGTGTCAGCTGTTCTGAGCTCGACAGGTAATGGAGGATCACGTTTCCTGTAGTTAAAATACGTAATGCTGGATTTAGCTCCATTGGTTTTGATCCTCCATTTTTGTTCCCAGATGGCTATCCTGTCGACCTCATTTTGTGTTTTGTGTGTGAGTGTATCTATATTGGCATGAGTGATAAGTTGTGTAATGTCGTCTGCATAGCCTAGTGTGATGGAGTTGTGGTATACAGGTGTTGGAATGTCGTTAGTGTATAAAATGTAGAGGGTAGGGGAGAGGACAGATCCCTGGGGTACTCCAGCATTTAGTGTGAAGTAGTCAGAGTAACAGCCTTGGAATTTTATTCTCATGGAACGGCCGTCTAGGAAGTTGCAGAGGAGTTTACGAGTAGTGAGAGGCGGGGTTAAAGTTAGTGCAGAGTTTGTACTTGAGCCCTTGGTGCCAGACAGTGTCAAAGCTTTTTCAACGTCTTTGCAACCAGGGCTGTCCTGTTTCTTTGTTTTGTGTTTGTGGATGTATTTGAGAATGATGTTAATGGTATCCTGTGTGGATCTGTGTGCTCTGAAGCCAAACTGGCCATCAGAAATAGAGAATTGTGTTCCAGGTATCTGCAAAGGCGATGATTGATGAGTTTTTCAAAGAGTTTTCTAAGTTTCGAGGAGGCTGATAGGGCGATAGTTTCTAGGGTCAGAGTGGTCTTTATTGGGTTTAGGAAGGAGGTTTAGCAGTAGCAGCTTTGAAGAGGGAAGGGAAGTATCCAGGGGCCCAAGGGAGGCATTGAGGAGGTTTGTGTAGGCAGTAATGATAGTGTAGGAAGATGTTCAGGATAATATGGTTAAGCCAGAGGCACCAGGGGCCTTGGGAGGAAGGTGTCTGAGGAGAGTTTTAACGTCTGTGTTGTTAAAAGGAGTGTCAAGTTCTTGGGAGTGGGTAAGAGGTCCAGATGGATGTGGCTGTCTGGTGTTTTTTTCGTGTGTGTGTGTAGTTTTTCCAGTGTTCTATTTTCTGAATGTGTTGGATTAGCGTTAGGGTGGGGTGGGTGAGGGTGGAAGATGTTCTCCCAGATGTGTTTGAAGATGTTAGTAGCAGCCTGCGGGTCTGAGATGTGTGTTTTGTTGTGGGTTGGATGTATTTGAATTTTGTTGGTGGGAGTGGTGCCTCTGATTTTTTTGAAAATTCCAGAAGGCTTTGGTGTTTTTGATACGCTGTTTGTCCGCTTGTAGTATGAGCTGTGACCAGTGATTGTTGTGGTCTTGGTCTAGACTGTGTAGAATGTTGTTTCTGAGGTAAGTGAGATCTAATCAGACTTGATTAAATCTGTGTGTTGTAGAGAAAGCGGTTGTGGTAACAGATAATTAGTCTTCTTGTTCTGATTGAGGGTTTGAAGGAATAACGAGTGGTGTGGGTTTTCTTTGGTATTGCGGCATTGGCTGCTTGTGTAATAGTGTCTTGGATGAGAGCAAGTTGAGTGTCAATGTCAGAGATGGGATTGTTGTTGTAGTCATAGGTGAGGTTAGTATTATCTATGTGTTGTTTGAAGGCATCCCAGTCAGCATTCTTGTAGGAGAAGGAAGGTGTGGCCGGGATGAGGATAGGGTTGGAGGAGATGTGTAAGATGACGGGAATGTGATCAGAGCCTGTAATAGGGCCAGGTGATATGTAGTGTTGAAAGAGAGAGAGCTGGCTCAGTTTACCAGAATGATGTCAGGTTTGCCTTGGCCAGTGTGATTGTAGAAGGTGTTGAAATCTGGGCCGAAGTGAACTAGGTGTTTGTGGTTTGTGAAGTTGAGTAAATGGTGACCAAGTTGGTTGTTACTGGTGTGGGTGAAAGGCGGTGTGTTGGCATTCATATCAGCTAGTAGGTATTTGGTGTGTTGGTGTAGTTGAAGACTAAAGGGAAAAGGTCGTTTATGTTGAGAATAGTGTTTGGGCGAGCATAGGTGGTGAAAAAGATAAAGGGGGCCAAGGTGGGTGTGTATTCTGACTGCAAGACAGTGTTGTTGTATAAAAGGGATTGGGAGAAATTCGTGTTTTATGTTGGATTTGACAAGGATGGCAACCCCATCGTGGAGATCATAGGGGGACTGTAGTGCAGTATAACCATAATGGCAGATATGTTGAGGGGCTTTGAGGCAGGTACTGTTTAGCAAAACAATATCTGGCCTCTGCTTCAAGGAGCTCTGCCAGTAGGTGTCTAATTGTAAAGTAAGAACGTACGTTGAACTGAATCACCTTAAGCATGATTTAATGGTTTCATCATAGCAAAGTTAATGTCGGGGGAGGAGTTTGGATTAAAGCCCATGATAGTGGTGCCATCAGTGGATGTGTGTTTGTAGGTGCTACGAACCCGTTTCCTGGAGGGGAAGGAAGAGATGGATCTGTTTTTATGTTCTTTGGTCTGTCTGTCAGAAGTTGGGGCAGGTTTAGGTTTGAGTGGATTTTGTCTGGAGGAGGTGGAGTTGGACCTGGATGAAGTTTTGGTTGTGGTGGAGGAGTGGGCGAAGGTAGATGCACAGGAAGTGGAAGCTTTGGTAGGGGATGAGGAAGAGGAAGCTGTGGTAAGGGATGAGGAAGTGGAAGCTATGGTAAGGGATGAGGAAGTGGAGGTTTTGGAAGGGGATAAGGAAGTGGGTAAGGAAGTGGGGGGAGGGGTGGTCGTAGCAGCAGCAGTAGGGGTGTTGGTGGGAGGGGTTGAAGTAGTGAAGAGGGGTAGGGGAGGAGGAGAGCTGGTGGGAGTAGGAAGTGGGGGGGGGTGGGAGAAGGAGGAGGGAGAGGTTGTAGGAGGGCTTAGAAGAGAAGCAGGAAGGAGGGATAATTAAAGAGGGAAGATTGTTAGCAGACAAGATTAGGTTAAGGACATGTGAGTAGTCTGATTGGTAAGCTTGAGAGATTACCATCGCCCGAGTGGCAGCCCGTGGCGGTTGACAGTTTTGTAGTCTAGTGTGGGTCTAGGTGTAGAAGGAGAAGTGCTTGTAGTCTGTGTGTTGGGTGTTTGATGTGTGTAGAGTAGAAGAGGTAGACCAGGTGCGTGGGGAGGCCCAGGCATTGGGGGTGGGAGAGGGAGGGAGGTTGGCTTGCTCTGAGGGAGGAGGAATGTTTCTTTTAGAAGGGCAGGAATTTGCAGCTGCAGTGTGTGACCCGCCACAGTTAGAACATTTAAGGGGGAGGTTGCAAGTATTCCAGAGGTGGTCAGTTGCTGAACATCTGGAGCAGACTTGTGTAGATGTGCATGTGCTTTTGTCGTGGCCTAATTTGTGGCATTTAAGACATTGTGTGATTGGGTGGAAGTTCGGAGTGAAGAGAGTGTTTGGAGGAATACGGATGGTCTTGGCAAAGATTCCTTGACTGAAGAGTGTAGAGGCGTCAGCAGGAGTAGAACAGCGTATTTTGAAAATGGTAGAGTTTTCGGGTCTGTAAATATCGTCAGCAGAGGCTTTGTTCTTAGTACTGATATCTTTTAGTAAGTCTTCTTTGTGTTATAGGCTGTCAGGAGAGAGTAGTCTACGTGTTTAGCAATGACTGTGCTTTTGGCACGGTGCTCAGGAGTCCAAATAATGGTGAAGCCTGCGTTGAGAAGTTTTTGTCTGGTATCGGTTGAGGTGTACCTTTCGTAGGAATGTTTGTCAAGAAGGAGTTTGAAGCCTGAGTTGGTTTTGAAGACTTTAAGTTGAGGTGCACCAGTGATCTGATATAATAAAATTTTTAGGACAGATAGTGGCATCAGGATTAGAGAATTTGAGGTTTAGCGAGAAAAGGGAATTGGATTTAGAAGAAGCAGAGGCAGGTGTGGGCGGTTGGGGGAGAGTGGAAGGGGGGTGGGAGGTGGAAGGCAACGAAGGCATGGTCTAATTACGAAAAGATGAAATTGGCAGTGACAATCGGCCAAAAAGTGAGAGTACTCAGCTAGGCAAGTACGTGTAAGTAGACACACGTACTTGCCTGGTGCAGGACACTGAGGAGGTGAAGTGTAGCTTGATGGAGCACTGTATATCCTGAGTGGCGGCGAGACTGGCTGTATGGCGTGCAGTCAAAAGGCGAAGAGAATTCAGGCAGCAACAGGCTTCCTGCCCTTGGGTAGGCAACCACCGACGTACCAATCCTGATGGTGGAGAGGAAGACGAAGGTCCAGCAAGCACTACTCTCTCCCAACACGGGGTAATTCGAGAGCGGCGAGATCGTCGATGTGTGAGTGATGTGTTAGGTAAGCACACTATTCAAGATTGATAGACTGACCACTTCGGCTCAAGGCTGAGGGACTGATTACCTCATTCTCCTCCTGTTCTTCAAGTTTATCCTATGTATGGACTGATGAAGCCACTGTGTGGCGAAACGTTTCCTCAATAAAGATACCCAAGAGTTGCACATGTGTCTAATTTAACAACGTGTCGGTTCTTTGAACCATTCATCTATAAACAATATAATATTCCTTATCACTGTCAACTGCCTCAAATGTTCTATTGAAGAACGTCAGTAAGTTTGTCAGGCAGGAACGACCTCTCGTGAATCCATGCTGAAATTCATCTATCAAGTTATGCTCTTCAAGGTGACTTCTAATAATGTCAGCTATAATTGATTCTAATAACTTGCCCACTATAGATGTCAGGCTTATTGGACGGTAATTTGAAGGAACGGACTTATCCCCTGATTTGAATATAGGAACCACATTAGCCATCTTCCACAACTCTGGCACAACACCGGTAAGGATAGACGCATTGAATACACTCGTTAATGGCTGACTAAGCTCCATCTTGCATTCCTTAAGTACCCTTGAAAACAACTCATCGGGTCCCGGGGACTTATTTTGCTTCAGTTTGTCTATCTGTTTAATAACCATGTCCCTCGTGACAGTAATATTAGTTAATTTAAATTCATCCGGAACTAAATAATTGTTAATTACTGGAATCTCATTTACATCTTCCTGTGTAAAAACTGACAAAAAATACGTATTAAATAAGATGAAATTAAAACACATGTGCAACATCTGGGTATCTTTATTGTAGACGTTTCGCCATCCAGTGGCTTTATCAATACAAATTCTAGGACATAACTTGAAGACAGTAGGACTATATACAGAAGATGAGGTAATCAGTCCCTCAACCTAGGAATAGGTGCAAAGAGCACCATAGTCGTGGAGATTCTGAAGCAGAAGCAAGGAGCCTGGCGCTTCAGAATCTCCACGACTATGGTGCTCTTTGCACCTATTCCTAGGTTGAGGGACTGATTACCTCATCTTCTGTATATAGTCCTACTGTCTTCAAGTTATGTCCTAGAATTTGTATTGATAAAGCCACTGGATGGCGAAACGTCTACAATAAAGATACCCAGATGTTGCACATGTGTTTTAATTTCATCTTGTCGGTATTATATACCATTCTTGCACAACTCATTAAATAAGGAACACATTTCCAGTTCGTTATCTGTCAGCTGTCCATTCCAATTTTCAGAGGTCCTACTTTTTCCTTCACCTTCGTCCTATACACTTGAAAGAACCCCTTTGGATTAGTCTTCGATTCATTAGCAACTCTAATTTCATAGTCACATTTAGCCTTTCTAATCCCCTTTTTTACTTTAATCTAACTAAAACTGAAAGGGAGCATTAACTGACCCATATAATCACCAAGGAAAATTAACGCACTAAAATGATGATAGACTAAATATTTACAAGGCACATTGATCGCAAACAAAATTTTCCATACTTCCAACAACTTGCAACAACATTCAAGACCGTCCCTCACATCCCAGACCCTCTTCCTAATCAACGTTTTATAGATGTGTCCTTGGGAAGTGCCCAACACGATGGACCATACTGACTAGAAGCAAATTATACAAGGTTGAGCAGGATGTGGGTGTTTGACCCTCCTCCTGCTTTAACAAGAATCATCACTTTAAGAAGAATTTCTGTCGATTGAGGATGGGGAACACACATCTTACCCATAGCTCCCTTTTTGCAGGTGTTTCTGTCAGTAGTGTTACTGTGTACTTGTGTAGTATATTTAGATGCGATTGATACAATGTTATGGTCTTTGAAGGTGAGATCCTCTGACATGATTACTCCCAGGTCTTTTACGATAGTTTTTCACTCTATTGTGTGGTTGGAATTTTTTATACTCCGATGTAGTATTAAGAGTAACTTCCAGTAAAAATGGTGAGGATGTTGCTCAGAACAAGACAGACTTGAAATTATATGTTTTCATAAGACTCGGAATATTATGTAGATCCTCTGGCCACTGAAATCGAGTATAATGTCTGTCTATTTCTTGTAGTCTTATTCTTAGATAAGCCTTGGAAATATCAGCCATGGAGGCACAGGGATTTGTGCAAAATTTAATGAACACATCTCCAAGCTTCTTGGTAAGTGAGGGACCTGTCATTAGGCAGTCATTGAGACTCGCTAAGTCTCCACTAGCACGTGCACTGCAGTTGTACACAACACGTAGGGGAGTTGTTTCAGAATCTTTCCTGACCCCATAGTTCGGGATATAATGAACTTTCTTCAGCTTGTCTGTGACTACCTTCTCAATGAAACTTGTCCAATTGTTCTTGTATGATGTTATCATACAGAGTCAGGAGCTCTAGATTCTTCCTGAGCTCGTATATCTGTGCTTTCATTTGTCCGAAATTAAACAAACCACATATGCTAGGTAGATGTGGTTTGTTTAATGTCCATGGTAACCTAACCCAATATAGTCCATCTTCATATCTGACAGTGTCTAAATATTGATTATAAGTCTGAGACTCCTGTGGTCTTGGTTTATTCACATCAATACCTATGGTGTATAAGTTCCACAAATTCATCAACTGGTTCATTCATTTCTTCCAGTATTGATAATTTCTGTTATGGGACATAAGTTAGTTTAATGATGTTCACTTACTTTCAACAGCTAGGGGGGAATGGGGGCATATGATCTGTGGTTCAATTCCTAACTCCCAAGGTGGGACATTATTATAATCAAGGGAAAGCGCTAAACCCGTAGGATTATACAGCGCCTGGGGGGATGTGGAAGGCATACAGGCTTAATTCGGGGAACTGGAGCACAGATCCAATTCCCTAAATCAAGAGCCCCTCACCAACATCAAGGAACCTTCCCTGAGGGGTCAAGGTGGGACAGAAGCTGAAATTACTGCAGTGGAAAATGTACTAGTTACTAAAATCACCACTGATTATGTCGACATAATCAGTGGTGATTTTAGTAACTAGTACATTTTCCACTGCAGTAATTTCAGCTTCTGTCCCACCTTGACCCCTCAGGGAAGGTTCCTTGATGTTGGTGAGGGGCTCTTGATTTAGGGAATTGGATCTGTGCTCCAGTTCCCCGAATTAAGCCTGTATGCCTTCCACATCCCCCCAGGCGCTGTATAATCCTACGGGTTTAGCGCTTTCCCTTGATTATAATAATGTCCCACCTTGGGAGTTAGGAATTGAACCACAGATCATATGCCCCCATTCCCCCCTAGCTGTTGAAAGTAAGTGAACATCATGTTTACTTACCATATCTTGCACAAAGCAATGACAGTAATCACTTCTGATGATTAAATCAATCGGGCTGACACTATCCGTCTGTAAGTTTAGACAGACCAGCTTGACATTGGCTGACTTCAGAGCGGTTATTGTGTTCCTGAGTCCTCTGATGTGCATAGTTGTTGGTAAGTCATCCATCACTACCGCTATCATGGTCTTTTTTCTTTTTCCTAGACTAACATTAAATCTAGCTGTGTCATATGTTTGGTTACCGGCACGTTTGAAAAAGCCAGCTATGTTGAGCAGCACCTTGGAGTGAGGCTGTTTACTCAGTTTTTGCAACACTGTCCTTCTTATGTGACTCTTGGGAGCCTAACATAGCTGGTTGCATCAATTGATATACTTTTTTTTCCTCAACAGTCCACATAGCTTTCGTTCTTTGGCAAGTCTATGATTCTCCTTCATCTGTCAATACATTCACTTCAAAATAACTAAATACATTCACTTCCTCACTACTTTCTTCCTTCCGTTTGGCGTCCAATCTTCCACTGCCTAAGCAGTGGTTTCCAAACCTTTTACCCTAAGTAAATCCTTCCAAACTGTCAGAGGCTGCCATACACCTTTGTAGCTTATGTGGTGCCTTGCCTACTTATTAAATATTTGTTAAATATTTGATACATATTCTTAAAACATATCGTCCATTCAGGCAGGGTGATTCACAGAAGAAAATGTCAGCATCATTTGTTCACTAATGAACAAATGATGCTGCCTTATTCCAGAATACTGGGCAAGACAGCTATAACACGTAAGTAAAAGGATTACTAGCAGTATCAGACATACACTCGTCATACCATTCTCTGTGTTTTCCTACAACCTACAATCAGGCACCATATCACTTTGAATACATGGCCTTGGGCAGTGAGTGGCCTTGTACGCAAATTCCAGGACACAATGGGGCTCAGACGCAATCATAGCCTTGTCTGCTGCATTATACACGCTCACAGCCTTGTCTGCTGGTTCATACACAATCATAGCCTTGTGTCTGCTGGTTCATACACATTCACAGCCTTGTCTACTGGCTCATACCCACAGCCTTGTGTCTGCTGGCTTATACACACAGCCTTATCTACTGGCTCATGCCCACAGCCTTGTGTCTGCAGGCTCATACACACTCACAGCCTTGTCTACTGGCTCATACCCACAGCCTTGTGCTTGCTGGCTCATACACAATCATAGCCTTGTGTCTGCTGGCTCATACACACTCACAGCCTTGTCTACTGGCTCATACCCACAGCCTTGTGCTTACTGGCTCACACACAATCATAGCCTTGTGTCTGTTGGCTCGCTCACTCACACACACACACACACACACACACACACACACACACACACACACACACACACACACACACACACACACACACACACACACACAGCCATGTTTCTCTGCTGGCTTATACACACTCACAGCCTTATATCTGCTGGCTCATACACCACAGTCTTGCGCCTGCTGCCTGATACACCCCAGTCGGTGTCTCGGGCCTCTTACACCATAGTCTTGTGTCTGCTGCCTCATTCACATTCTTGTGTGTCCTGCCTCATACACAGTCTTGTCTGCTGCCTCATACACCACAGTATTGTGCCTGCTGCCTCATGCACCAGAGTCTTGTGTCTGCTGCCTCATACACCTCAGTATTGTGTCTGCTCTTGTGTCTGCTGCCTCATGCACCACAGTCTTGTGTCTGCTGCCTCATACACCTCAGTATTGTGTCTGCTGCCTCATACACGACAGTATTGTGTCTGCTGCCTCATACACGACAGTATTGTCTGCTGCCTCATACACTCATACACGACAGTATTGTCTGCTGCCTCATACACCACAGTATTGTCTGCTGCCTCATACATCACAGTATTGTCTGCTGCCTCATACACGACAGTATTGTCTGTTGCCTCATACACGACAGTATTGTGTCTGCTGCCTCATACACCTCAGTATTGTGTCTGCTGCCTCATACACCACTGTCTTGTGTCTGCTGCCTCATACACTACTGTCTTGTGTCTGCTGCCTCATACACCACTGTCTTGGATCTGCTGCCTCATACACTACTGTCTTGGTCTGCTGCCTCATACACCACTGTCTTGTGTCTGCTGCCTCATACACCACTGTCTTGTGTCTGCTGCCTCATACACCTCAGTATTGTGTTTGCTGCTTCATACATCACAGTCTTGTATCTGCTGCCTCATACACCACAGTCTTGTATCTGCTGCCTCATACACCACAGTCTTGTGTCTGCTGCCTCATACACCACAGTCTTGTGTCTGCTGCCTCATACACCACAGTCTTGTGTCTGCTGCCTCATACACCACAGTCTTGTGTCTGCTGCCTCATACACCACAGTCTTGTGTCTGCTGCCTCATACACCACAGTCTTGTGTCTGCTGCCTCATACACCACAGTATTGTGTCTGCTGCCTCATACACCACAGTATTGTGTCTGCTGCCTCATACACCACAGTATTGTGTCTGCTGCCTCATACACCACAGTCTTGTGCCTGCTGCCTCATACACCACTGTCTTGGGTCTGCTGCCTCATACACCACTGTCTTGGGTCTGCTGCCTCATACACCACTGTCTTGGGTCTTCTGCCTCATACACCACAATCTTGTGTCTGCTGCGTCATACACTACTGTCTTGTGTCTGCTGCGTCATACACCTCATTATTGTCTGCTGCCTCATACGCCACTGTCTTGTGTCTGCTGCCTCATACACTACTGTCTTGGTCTGCTGCCTCATACACTACTGTCTTGATCTGCTGCCTCATACACCACTGTATTGGGTCTGCTGCCTCATACACCACTGTATTGGGTCTGCTGCCTCATACACCACTGTCTTGTGTCTGCTGCGTCATACACCACTGTCTTGGGGTCTGCTGCCTCATACACCACTGTCTTGGGGTCTGCTGCCTCATACACCACTGTCTTGGGTCTGCTGCCTCATACACCACTGTCTTGGGTCTGCTGCCTCATACACCACTGTCTTGGGTCTTCTGCCTCATACACCACAATCTTGTGTCTGCTGCGTCATACACCACTGTCTTGTGTCTGCTGCGTCATACACCACTGTCTTGGGGTCTGCTGCCTCATACACCACTGTCTCTTGGGGTCTGCTGCCTCATACACCACTGTCTTGGGTCTGCTGCCTCATACACCACTGTCTTGGGTCTGCTGCCTCATACACCTCAGTATTGTCTGCTGCCTCATACACCACAGTCTTGTGCCTGCTGCCTCATACACTACTGTCTTGGTCTGCTGCCTCATACACCACTGTCTTGGGTCTTCTGCCTCATACACACAATCTTGTGTCTGCTGCGTCATACACCACTGTCTTGTGTCTGCTGCGTCATACACCACTGTCTTGGGGTCTGCTGCCTCATACACCACTGTCTTGGGGTCTGCTGCCTCATACACCACTGTCTTGGGGTCTGCTGCCTCATACACCACTGTCTTGGGGTCTGCTGCCTCATACACCACTGTCTTGGGGTCTGCTGCCTCATACACCACTGTCTTGGGTCTGCTGCCTCATACACCACTGTCTTGGGCCTGCTGCCTCATACACCACTGTCTTGTGTCTGCTGCGTCATACACCACTGTCTTGGGGTCTGCTGCCTCATACACCACTGTCTTGGGGTCTGCTGCCTCATACACCACTGTCTTGGGGTCTGCTGCCTCATACACCACTGTCTTGGGTCTGCTGCCTCATACACCTCAGTATTGTCTGCTGCCTCATACACCACAGTCTTGTGCCTGCTGCCTCATACACTACTGTCTTGGTCTGCTGCCTCATACACCACTGTCTTGGGTCTTCTGCCTCATACACCACAATCTTGTGTCTGCTGCGTCATACACCACTGTCTTGTGTCTGCTGCGTCATACACCACTGTCTTGGGGTCTGCTGCCTCATACACCACTGTCTTGGGGTCTGCTGCCTCATACACCACTGTCTTGGGGTCTGCTGCCTCATACACCACTGTCTTGGGTCTGCTGCCTCATACACCACTGTCTTGGGCCTGCTGCCTCATACACCACTGTCTTGGGTCTGCTGCCTCATACACCACTGTCTTGGGTCTGCTGCCTCATACACCACTGTCTTGGGTCTGCTGCCTCATACACCACTGTCTTGGGTCTGCTGCCTCATACACCACTGTCTTGGGTCTGCTGCCTCATACACCACTTCCCTGTGTGTAATGCCTCATACACCAGTATTGTGTATGTTATGTTGTTTTCACCTGTGTTTTTGTAAAACATGGAGACCTGATGTATTCTGGACAACACTCGGCCTTTGCCCCAGAATGTTCTTTAAACAACTACATAAGAACATAAGAAAGGAGGAACACTGCAGCAGGCCTGTTGGCCGATACTAGGCAGGTCCTTTACAATTTATCCCACTAGCAAAACATTTGACCAACCCAATTTTCAATGCTACTCAAGAAATAAGCTCTGATATGCAAGTCCCACTCAAATCCAACCCCTCCCACTCATGTACTTATCCAACCTAAATTTGAAACTACCCAAAGTCCTAGCCTCAATAACCCAACTAGGTAGACTGTTCCACTCGTCAACTAACCTATTTCCAAACCAATACTTTCCTATGTCCTTTCTAAATCTAAAGTTATCTAATTTAAATCCATTACTGAGGGTTCTCTCTTGGAGAGATATCCTCAAGACCTTATTAATATCCCCTTTATTAATACCTATCTTCCACTTATACACTTCGATCAGGTCTCCCCTCATTCTTCGTCTAACAAGTGGATGTAACTTAAGAGTCTTCAGTCTTTCTTTATAAGGAAGATTTCTAATGTAAAGTAAAAGGACACAAGTGCAACTAATGTGACATTTATTGTGGCAACGTTTCGCTCTCCAGGAGCTTTATGAAGCCATTACAAACAATGTTGTGCAAGACTGGTATACAATACCGACAAGATGAAAGTTAAGACACTTGTGCAACATCTGGTTATCTTTATTGTAGACGTTTCGCCATCCAGTGGCTTTATCAATACAAATTCTTGGACATAATAAGAAAAACGAAGAACTATATACAAAAGATGAGGTAATCAGTCCCTCGGCCTTGGAGGTGGTGTTTAGAGCACCGTGGTTGTAGAGATTCTGAAGCACAGGCGAACGAACGAACGAAAGTTCGGGTAAGATCCCAAATGGGATGAGCGGGGAAGACGGGACAGACGAAGAACAGTGCTGGAGAGGAGTGTTCTTAGTCGTAGAAATAGAGCCAGGGCTTAACCCAGCAGCGAGGCGATCGTGGGACAGATATTGAGAAGAGAAATTCAGGCTCTTCTGTTGGGACTCCGGTGGGGTGAGCGGGAAGGAAGGGACATGCGACGTTTAGAGCTAGAGAGGAGTGTAGAACTGAGCCATGTCTTAACCCAAAGGGTAAGGCGAACGTGGATCAGAGAATGGTACCTGTCATAGAAGGTACCTCTCGGAGAATCCAAGGTTATTTGTAAATAGGGTTAGGAGCAGGATCATGCAAGGAGTAGAAAAGGTTGATGAGTTTTTCGAAGAGTTTACCTAAAGTTTCGAGGAGGCTGATAGGGCGATAATTTCTAGGATCAGAGTGGTCTTTTTTGGGTTTAGGAAGGAGGATAGCAGTAGCAGCTTTGAAGAGGGAAGGGAAGTATCCAGAGGCAAGGGAGGCATTGAGGAGGTTTGTGTAGGCAGTAATGATAGAGTCAGGAAGGTGTTTTAGGATAATATGGTTTAGGCCAGAGGCGCCAGGAGCCTTGGGAGGAAGGTGTCTGATTAGAGTTTTAATGTCTGTGTAGGTGAAAGGAGTGTCGAGTTCTTGGGAGGAGGTAAGAGTCTAGATGAATGTGGCTATCTGGTGTTGTATCTTGTGTGTGTGCAGTGTTCCAATGTTCTATGTTCTGAATGTGTTGAATAACGTTAGGGTGAGGTCGGTGAGGGTGGAAGATGTTCTCCCAGATGTGTTTGAAGATGTTGGTAGCAGCCTGCGGGTCTGAGATGTGTGTGTTGTTGTGGGTGATGTGTTTGAATTTGTTGGTGGGAGTAGTGCCTCTTATTTTTTTGATAAAGTTCCAGAAGGCTTTAGTGTTTTTAATACGCTGTTTGTCAGCTTGTTGTATGAGTTGTGACCAGTGATTGTTGTGGTCTTGGTCTAGACTGTGTAGAATGTTGTTTTAAGGTAAGTGAGATCTAATCGAACTTGATTTAAATCTGTGTGTGTTGTAGGAGGAAGCGGTTGTGGTAGCAGATAATTAGTCTTCTTGTTCTGAGTGACGGTTTGAAGGAATAACGAGTGGTGTGAGTTTTCTTTGGTATTGCGTTGTTGGCTGCTTGTGTAATGGTGTCCTGGATGAGATCAAGTTGAGCATCGATGTCAGAGATAGGTTTGTTGTTATAGTCATAGGTGAGGTTAATATTGTCTATGTGTTGTTTGAAAGCATCCCAGTCAGCGTTCTTGTAGGAGAAGCAAGGTATGGTTGGAATGAGGATAGGGTTGGAGGAGATGTGCAAGATGACTGGGATGTGATCAGAGCCTGTAATAGGGCCAGGTGAGATGTAGTGTTGAAATAGAGAACTGGCTCGGTTTGCCAGAATGATGTCTGGTTTGCCTTGGCCCGTGTGATTGAAGAAGGTATTGAAGTCTGGGCCGAGATGAATTAGGTGTTTATGGTTAGTGAAGTTGAGTAATTGGTGACCAAGTTGGTTGTTACTGGTGTGATGAAAGGCGGTGTGTTTGGCATTCATGTCAGCTAGTAGGTATGTTGGTGTGTTGGTGTAGTTGAAGACTAAGGAAAGGTCGTGTATGTTGAGAATAGTGTTTGGGCGAGCATAGGTGGTGAAAAAGATAAAGGGGCCAAGGTGGGTGTGTATTCTGACTGCAAGACAGTGTTGGTGAAATAAAAGGGATTGGGAGAGATTCGTGTTTTATGTTGGATTTGACAAGGATGGCAACCCCATCGTGGGGATCATAGGGGGACTGTAGTGCAGTATAACCATAATGGCGGATACGTTAAGGGGCTTTGAGGCAGGTACTGTTTAGCAAAACAATATCTGGTCTCTCTGCTTCAAGGAGCTCGGCCAGTAGGTGTCTAATAGTAAAGTAAGAACGTACGTTGAACTGAATCACTTTAAACATGATTTAATGGTTTCGTCATAGCAAAGTTAATGTCGGAGGAGTTTGGATTAAAACCCGTGATAGTGGTACCATCAGTGGATGCGAGTTTGTAGGGTGTACGGACCCGTTTCCTGGAGGGGGAGGAAGAGATGGATCTGTTTTTATGTTCTTTTGTATGTCTGTCAGAAGTTGGGGCAGGTTTGGGTTTGAGTGGATTTTGTCTGGAGGAGGTGGAGTTGGACCTGGATGAAGTTTTGGTTGTGGTGGAGGAGTGGGCAAAGGTAGATGCAGAGGAAGTGGAAGCTTTGGTAGGGGATGAGGAAGTGGAAGCTATGGTACTGGGTAAGGAAGCAGAAGCTTTGGTTGGGGATGAGGAAGTGGGTAAGGAGGTCGGGGGAGGGGTGGTCGTAGCAGCAGCAGTAGGGGTGTAAGTAGTGAAGAGGGGTAGGGGGGGAGGAGAGCTGGTGGGTGTAGGAAGTGGGGGGGTGGAGAGAGGGAGGAGGTAGAGGTTGTAGGAGGCTTAGAAGAGAAGCAGGAAGGAGGGATAATTAAAGAGGGAAGATTGTTAGCGGACAAGATTAGGTTAAGGACATGTGAGTAGTCTGGTAGGCTGAGAGATTACCATCGCAGAGTGGGCGCAGTGGCGAGTTGGCAGTTAGTTTTGTAGTCTAGTGTGGGTTGTAGGTGTAGAAGGAGAGGTGAATTATAGTTTGTGTGTTGGTGTTTGAAGTGTGTAGAGTAGGAGGGGTAGACCAAGTGCGTGGGGTAACCCAGGCATTGGGGGTAGGGGTGGAAGGTATTGTAGGAGGGGGAGGTGCAGGGAAGGGGTTGGGGAGGGAGGGAGGTTGGCTTTCTCCGAGGGTGGAGAGAATGTCTTTTCTAGTAGGGCAGGAATTTGCAGCTGCAGTGTGTGACCCACCACAGTTAGAACATTTTAGGGGGAGGTTGCAAGTGTTCCAGAAGTGGCCAGTTGCTAAACATCTGGAGCAGGTTTGTGTGGAAGTGCATGAGACTTTGTCGTGGCCGAATTTGTAGCATTTCAGACATTGTGTGATGGGGTGAAAGTTTGGAGTGAAGAGGGAGTTTGGAGAAATGTGGATGGTCTTGGCAAGGATTCCTTGATTGAAGAGTGTAGAGGCGTCAGAAGGAGTTGAACAGCGTATTTTGAGGATGGTAGAGTTTTCAGGTCTATAAATATCGTCAACAGAGACTTTGTTCTTAGTACTAATGTCTTTGATTAAGTCTTCTTTGTCTGTGTCATAGGCAGTCAGGAGAGAATAGTCTACGTGTTTTGCGATCACTGCATTTGGCGCGGTGCTCAGGAGTCCAAATAATAGTGAAGCCTGCATTGAGAAGTTTGTCTGGTCTCGGTTGAGGTGTACGTTTCGTAAGAATGTCTGTCAAGAAGTAGTTTGAATCCAGAGTTGGTTTTAAAGACTTTATACTGAGGAGCGCCAGTGATCTGGTACAGTAAATTTCCAGGACAGATAGTGGCATGATCAGATTTAGAGTATTTGAGGTTAAGCGAGAAAGAATTGGGCTTGGAAGAGGTGGGGGCAGGGTAGGCCTTAGAAGCAGGAGTAGACAGAGTAGAGGCAGGTGTTGGCAGTAGAGGGGTGGTAAGGGGAAAGGAGGTGGAAGGCATTGCAGGCATCGTAAATTAGATGTGGGGGCCAATCCTCTGAGAAAAATTGGCTAGGCAAGTACGTGTGAAGTAGACACATACTTGCCTGGTTATAACTTTAAAGTTTCTTGTGGAGTCCGTCTCTGGAGGCACAGGACACTGAGGTGAGCTGTAGCTTGATGGAGCACTGTGTGCCCTGAACTGGCTAAAAGGCGTGCAGACCACATGTACAGAGTAAAGTCCGAGGCAGCTACGGTGAAAAGCTCTGTTCCACAAGGCACAGTACTCGCTCCCATCTTGTTCCTCATCCTTATATCCGACATAGACAAGGATGTCAGCCACAGCACCGTGTCTTCCTTTGCAGATGACACCCGAATCTGCATGACAGTGTCTTCCATTGCAGACACTGCAAAGCTCCAGGCAGACATCAACCAAATCTTTCAGTGGGCTGCAGAAAACAATATGAAGTTCAACGATGAGAAATTTCAATTACTCAGATATGGTAAACATGAGGAAATTAAATCTTCAGAGTACAAAACAAATTCTGGCCACAAAATAGAGCGAAACACCAACGTCAAAGACCTGGGAGTGATTCATGTCGGAGGATCTCACCTTCAAGGACCATAACATTGTATCAATCGCATCTGCTAGAAAAATGACAGGATGGATAATGAGAACCTTCAAAACTAGGGAGGCCAAGCCCATGATGACACTCTTCAGGTCACTTGTTCTATCTAGGCTGGAATATTGCTGCACACTAACAGCACCTTTCAAGGCAGGTGAAATTGCCGACCTAGAAAATGTACAGAGAACTTTCACGGCGCGCATAACGGAGATAAAACACCTCAATTATTGGGAGCGCTTGAGGTTCCTAAACCTGTATTCCTGGAATGCAGGAGGGAGAGATACATGATTTATATACACCTGGAAAATCCTAGAGGGACTAGTACCGAACTTGCACACGAAAGTCACTCATTACG
Organism: Cherax quadricarinatus; assembly: GCF_026875155.1. Taxonomy (NCBI): domain Eukaryota; kingdom Metazoa; phylum Arthropoda; class Malacostraca; order Decapoda; family Parastacidae; genus Cherax; species Cherax quadricarinatus. The sequence goes on along the minus strand of NC_069464.1, from coordinate 24,928,404 downwards.
AAAGCAAAAGACTTGGCAGACGATGCACCATCCCCCCAATGAAAAGCAGGGGTGTCACTAGCACGTTAAGAGACCATACAATAAGTGTCAGGGGCCCGAGACTGTTCAACTGCCTCCCAGCACACATAAGGGGGATTACCAACAGACCCCTGGCAGTCTTCAAGCTGGCACTGGACAAGCACCTAAAGTCAGTTCCGGATCAGCCGGGCTGTGGCTCGTATGTTGGTTTGCGTGCAGCCAGCAGCAACAGCCTGGTTGATCAGGCTCTGATCCACCAGGAGGCCTGGTCTCAGACCGGGCCGCGGGGGCGTTGACCCCCGGAACTCTCTCCAGGTAAACAGGCTGAGGCGTGGAGACTTCAGACAGCAACAGGAGTGCAGAGGGAAGCTTCCTGCTCTTGGGTAGGCAGCCACCGACGCACCAATCCTGATGGTGAAGACGAAGGTCCAGTAACCACCACTCGGTGAAGAGAACAACTCTGGCTGTGAGCGATGAGGAGAGCCAACACTAGCTGAATGGCGAGCAGACTTCACATACAGGCTGAGGCGTGGAGACTTCAGACAACGGCGAGGAGGCAACACTGGCTGTATAGCGTGTAGACTACACGTACAGTCTGGAGCGTGGAGGCTACAGATAGCAACAGGAGTGCAGAGGGAGGCTTCCTGCCCTTGGGTAGGCAACCACCGACGCACCAATCCTGAAGGTGAAGACGAAGGTTTAGTAACCACCACTCTGAGGATAGTCACACTCAACACGGGGTAATTAGAGAGGCGAGATCGTTCGTCGATGGAGCTGTGTCCAATGAATGTCGGCAAAGGCAAGAAGATTGGCGGTTATATAGGAGTCAGTGGATAGGGACGGGCAGCAGACGAGGGCATAGTCACTGGTAGGCGGGATTCCCCAGTGGAAGTAGGTCCTTCCCAAAGAGATGGGTTAGTTGCAGCAGCCGTGATTGATAAAGCCACTGGATGGCGAAACGTCTACAATAAAGATATCCAGATGTTGCACATGTGTCTTAACTTTCATATTGTCGGTATTTTATACCTTTCTTGCACAACTTGTCAGACACTGCAACATCATGGAATCTTGGTTCAGAGGACATCTACAAGACCTTCTTCACGGCTGCTGCAACTAACCCATCTCTTTGGGAAGGACCTACTTCCACTGGGGAATCCCACCTACCAGTGACTATGCCCTCGTCTGCTGCCCGTCCCTATCCACTGACGCCTATATAACCGCCAATCTTCTTGCCTTTGCTCCAAACACAGTCAT
>NC_069464.1:24900539-24926632 GCF_026875155.1 Cherax quadricarinatus | reverse complement strand
TCAGAAAGGATTCAGTTCAACGTACGTTCTTACTTTACTATTAGACACCTACGGGCCCGAGCTCCTTGAAGCAGAGAGAACAGATATTGTTTTGGCAAACAGTCCCTGCCTCAAAGCCCCTCAACGTATCCGCCATTATGGTATACTGCACTACAGTCCCCCTATGATCCCACGATGGGGTTGCCATCCTTGTCAAATCCAACATAAAACACGAATCTCTCCCAATCCCTTTTATTCACCAACACTGTCTTGCAGTCAGAATACACACCCACCTTGGCCCCTTTATCTTTTTCACCACCTATGCTCGCCCAAACACTATTCTCAACATACACGACCTTTCCTTAGTCGTCAACTACACCAAACACACCAACATACCTACTAGCTGACATGAATGCCAAACACACCGCTTTCATCACACCAGTAACAACCAACTTGGTCACCAATTACTCAACTTCACTAACCATAAACACCTAATTCATCTCGGCCCAGCTTTCAATTACCTTCTTCAATCACACGGGCCAAGGCAAACCAGACATCATTTCTGGCAAACCGAGCCAGTTCTCTATTTCAACACTACATCTCACCTGGCCCTATTACAGGCTCTGATCACATCCCAGTCATCTTGCACATCTCCTCCAACCCTATCCTCATTCCAACCACACCTTCTTCTCCTACAAGACGCTGACTGGGATGCTTTCAAACAACACATAGACAATATTAACCTCACCTATGACTATAACAAACAAACCTATCTCTGACATCGATGCTCAACTTGATCTCATCCAGGACACCATTACACAAGCAGCCAACAACGCAATACCAAAGAAAACTCACACACTCGTTATTCCTTCAAACCGTCACTCAGAACAAGAAGACTAATTATCTGCTACCACAACCGCTTCCTCTACAACACACACAGATTTAATCAAGTTCGATTTAGATCATCACTTACCTTAGAAACAACATTCTACACAGTACTAGACCAAGACCACAACAATCACTGGTCCACAACTCATACAACAAGCTGACAAACAGCGTATTAAAAAAACTAAAGCCTTCTGGATATTTATCAAAAAAATCGAGGCACTACTCCCACCAACAAATTCAAACACATCACCACACAACACACATCTCAGACCCGCAGGCTGCTACCAACATCTTCAAACACATCTGGGAGAACATCTTCCACCCTCACCGACCTCACATAACGTTATTCAACACATTCAGAACATAGAACATTGGAACACTGCACACACACAAGATACAACACCAGATAGCCACATTCATCTAGACTCTTACCTCTCCCAAGAACTCGACACTCCTTTCACCTCACAGACATTAAAACTCTCTCAGACACCTTCCTCACAAGGCTCCTGGCGCCTCTGGCCTAAACCATATTATCCTAAAACACACTTCCTGACTCTATCATTACTGCCTACACAAACCTCCTCAATGCCTCCCTTGCCTCTGGATACTTCCCTTCCCTCTTCAAAGCTGCTACTGCTATCCTCCTTCCTAAACCCAAAAAAGACCACTCTGATCCTAGAAATTATCGCCCTATCAGCCTCCTCGAAACTTTAGGTAAACTCTTTGAAAAACTCATCAACCTTTTCTACTCCTTGCATGATCCTGCTCCTAACCCTATTTACAAATAACCTTGGGTTCTCCGAGAGGTACCTTCTATGACAGGTACCATTCTCTGATCCACGTTCGCCTTACCCTTTGGGTTAAGACATGGCTCAGTTCTACACTCCTCTCTAGCTCTAAACGTCGCATGTCCCTTCCTTCCCGCTCACCCCACCGGAGTCCCAACAGAAGAGCCTGAATTTCTCTTCTCAATATCTGTCCCACGATCGCCTCGCTGCTGGGTTAAGCCCTGGCTCTATTTCTACGACTAAGAACACTCCTCTCCAGCACTGTTCTTCGTCTGTCCCGTCTTCCCCGCTCATCCCATTTGGGATCTTACCTGAACTTTCGTTCGTTCGTTCGCCTGTGCTTCAGAATCTCTACAACCACGGTGCTCTAAACACCACCTCCAAGGCCGAGGGACTGATTACCTCATCTTTTGTATATAGTTCTTCGTTTTTCTTATTATGTCCAAGAATTTGTATTGATAAAGCCACTGGATGGCGAAACGTCTACAATAAGATAACAGATGTTGCACAAGTGTCTTAACTTTCATCTTGTCGGTATTGTATACCAAGTCTGCACAACATAGTTTTGTATGCGCTCATAAAGCTCCTGGAGAGCGAAACGTTCTGCCACAATAAATGTCACAATTAGTTTTGCACGTTGTGTCCTTTTACTTTACATTAGAAATCTTCCTTACTAAAACGAAAGCACAGAAGACTCCTTAATTACATCCCACTGTTAGACAAGAATGAGGGGAGACCTGATCGAAGTGTATAAAGTGGAAGATAGGTATAATAAAAGGGGATAATAATAAGGTCTTGAGATATCTCTCCAAGAGAGAACCCTCAGTAATGGATTTAAATTAGATTAAACTTTAGATTAGAAAGTACATATGAAAAGTATTTGCTTTTGGAAATACGGTTAAGTTGACACGAGGTGGAACAGTCACCAAGTCAGGGTTTATACGAGCGCTAGGACTTTGGGTAGTTCTTTCAAATATCAGGTTGGATAAGTACACTATGCCGAGGGGTTGGATTTGCAGTCCGGGACTTGCATATCAGAGCTTATTCTCTCTTAGTACATTGCGAAATTGGGTTTGGGTCAAATTTATTTGCTATTAGGGATAAATTGTAAAGGACCTGCCTATATCGGCCAACAGGCATGCCTGCAGTGTCTCCTCCTTTCTTAATGATTCTTATGTAGTTGTGAGAAAGAACATTCTGGCAAAGGCCGAGTGTTGTCCGAATACATCAAGGTCTCCATGTTTTACAAAAACACAGGTGAAAACAACCATAACATCACAATACCCTTGTTTATGACGCATACAACTACAGGGAAGTGGTGTAGAGGGACAGCAGACCCAAGACAGTGTGTATGAGGCAGCAGACCCAAGACAGTGGTGTATGAGGCAGCAGACCCAAGACAGTGGTGTATGAGGCAGCAGACCCAAGACAGTGGTGTATGAGGCAGCAGACCCAAGACAGTGGTGTATGAGGCAGCAGGCCCCAAGACAGTGGTGTATGAGGCAGCAGACCCAAGACAGTGTGTATGAGGCAGCAGACCCCAAGACAGTGGTGTATGAGGCAGCAGACCCCAAGACAGTGGTGTATGAGGCAGCAGACCCCAAGACAGTGGTGTATGACGCAGCAGACACAAGACAGTGGTGTATGACGCAGCAGACACAAGATTGTGGTGTATGAGGCAGAAGACCCAAGACAGTGGTGTATGAGGCAGCAGACCAAGACAGTAGTGTATGAGGCAGCAGGCACAAGACTGTGGTGTATGAGGCAGCAGACAATACTGAGGTGTATGAGGCAGCAGACCCAAGACAGTGGTGTATAAGGCAGCAGACCCAAGACAGTGGTGTATGAGGCAGCAGACCCCAAGACAGTGGTGTATGAGGCAGCAGACCCCAAGACAGTGGTGTATGACGCAGCAGACACAAGACAGTGTGTATGAGGCAGCAGCGCCCAAGACAGTGGTGTATGAGGCAGCAGACCCAAGACAGATGGTGTATGAGGCAGCAGACCCAAGACAGTGGTGTATGAGGCAGCAGACCCCCAAGACAGGTGGTGTATGAGGCAGCAGACCCCAAGACAGTGGTGTATGACGCAGCAGACACAAGACAGTGGTGTATGACGCAGCAGACACAAGATTGTGGTGTATGAGGCAGAAGACCCAAGACAGTGGTGTATGAGGCAGCAGACCAAGACAGTAGTGTATGAGGCAGCAGGCACAAGACTGTGGTGTATGAGGCAGCAGACAATACTGAGGTGTATGAGCAGCAGACCCAAGACAGTGTGTATGAGCAGCAGACCCAAGACAGTGGTGTATGAGGCAGCAGACCCCAAGACAGTGGTGTATGAGGCAGCAGACCCCAAGACAGTGGTGTATGACGCAGCAGACACAAGACAGTGGTGTATGACGCAGCAGACACAAGATTGTGGTGTATGAGGCAGAAGACCCAAGACAGTGGTGTATGAGGCAGCAGACCCAAGACAGTGGTGTATGAGGCAGCAGACCCCAAGACAGTGGTGTATGAGGCAGCAGACCCCAAGACAGTGATGTATGACGCAGCAGACCAAGACAGTGGTGTATGACGCAGCAGACACAAGATTTGTGTATGAGGCAGAAGACTCAAGACAGTGGTTATGAGGCAGCAGACCCAATACAGTGGTGTATGAGGCAGCAGACCCAATACAGTGGTGTATGAGGCAGCAGATCAAGACAGTAGTGTATGAGGCAGCAGACCAAGACAGTAGTGTATGAGGCAGCAGACACAAGACAGTGGCGTATGAGGCAGCAGACAATAATGAGGTGTATGACGCAGCAGACACAAGACAGTAGTGTATGACGCAGCAGACACAAGATTGTGGTGTATGAGGCAGAAGACCCAAGACAGTGGTGTATGAGGCAGCAGACCCAAGACAGTGGTGTATGAGGCAGCAGACCCAAGACAGTGGTGTATGAGGCAGCAGAACCAAGACAGTGGTGTATGAGGCAGCAGACCCAAGACAGTGGTGTATGAGGCAGCAGGCACAAGACTGTGGTGTATGAGGCAGCAGCCAATACTGAGGTGTATGAGGCAGCAGACACAATACTGTGGTGTATGAGGCAGCAGACACAATACTGTGGTGTATGAGGCAGCAGACACAATACTAGTGGTGTATGAGGCAGCAGACACAAGACTGTGTGTATGAGGCAGCAGACACAAGACTGTGGTGTATGAGGCAGCAGACACAAGACTGTGGTGTATGAGGCAGCAGACACAAGACTGTGGTGTATGAGGCAGCAGACACAAGACTGTGGTGTATGAGGCAGCAGACACAAGACTGGGTGTATGAGGCAGCAATACAAGACTGTGGTGTATGAGGCAGCAGATACAAGACTGTGATGTATGAAGCAGCAAACACAATACTGAGGTGTATGAGGCACAGACACAAGACAGTGGTGTATGAGGCAGCAGACACAAGACAGTGGTGTATGAGGCAGCAGACCAAGACAGTAGTGTATGAGGCAGCAGATCCAAGACAGTGGTGTATGAGGCAGCAGACACAAGACAGTAGTGTATGAGGCACAGACACAAGACAGTGGTGTATGAGGCAGCAGACACAATACTGAGGTGTATGAGGCAGCAGACACAATACTGTGGTGTATGAGGCAACAGACAATACTGTCCGTGTATGAGGCAGCAGACAATACTGTGGTGTATGAGGCAGCAGACAATAACTGTGGTGTATGAGGCAGCAGACAATACTGTCGTGTATGAGTGTATGAGCAGCAGACAATACTGTCGTGTATGAGGCAGCAGACACAAACGTCGTGTATGAGGCAGCAGACACAATACTGAGGTGTATGAGGCAGCAGACACAAGACTGTGGTGCATGAGGCAGCAGACACAAGAGCAGACACAATACTGAGTGTATGAGCAGGCAGACACAAGACTCTGGGCATGAGGCAGCAGGCACAATACTGTGGTGTATGAGGCAGCAGACAAGACTGTGTATGAGGCAGGACACACAAGAATGTGAATGAGGCAGCAGACACAAGACTATGGTGTAAGAGGCCCGAGACACCGACTGGGGTGTATCAGGCAGCAGGCGCAAGACTGTGGTGTATGAGCCAGCAGATATAAGGCTGTGAGTGTGTATAAGCCAGCAAGAAACATGGCTGTGTGTGTGTGTGTGTGGTGTGTGTGTGTGTGTGTGTGTGGTGTGTGTGTGTGTGTGTGTGTGTGAGGCCAAACAGACACAAGGCTATGATTGTGTGTGAGCCAGTAAGCACAAGGCTGTGGGTATGAGCCAGTAGACAAGGCTGTGAGTGTGTATGAGCCAGCAGACACAAGGCTATGATTGTTATGAGCCAGCAAGCACACAGGCTGTGGGTATGAGCCAGTAGACAAGGCTGTGAGTGTGTATGAGCCTGCAGACACAAGGCTGTGGGCATGAGCCAGTAGATAAGGCTGTGTGTATAAGCCAGCAGACACAAGGCTGTGGGTATGAGCCAGTAGAACAAGGCTGTGAATGTGTATGAACCAGCAGACACAAGGCTATGATTGTGTATGAACCAGCAGACAAGGCTGTGAGCGTGTATAATGCAGCAGACAAGGCTATGATTGCGTCTGAGCCCCATTGTGTCCTGGAATTTGCGTACAAGGCCACTCACTCCCCCAAGGCCATGTATCAAAGTGGGATAATGTGCCTGATTGTAGGTTAGTAAGGAAAACACAGAGAAGGTAAGACAAGTGTATGGTCTGATACTGCTAGTAATCTTTTACTTCGTGTTATAGCTGTCTTGCCAGAAATTCTGGATAAGGCGCATCATTTGTTCATTAGTTGAACAAATGATGCGACTTTTCTTCTGTGAATCACCCTGCCTGAATGGCGAATGTTTTAAAGAATATGTATCAAATATTTACAAATTTTTAATAAGTAGGCAAGGCACCACATAAGCTACAAAGGTGTTGGCGGCCTCTGACAGTTTGGAAGGATTTACTTAGGGTAAAAGGTTTGGAAACCACTGCTAGCAGTGGAAGATTGGACCCAAAGGGAAGGAAGAAAGTAGTGGGGAAGTGAATGTATTTATTTTATTTTGAAGTGAATGTATTGACAGATGAAGGAGAATCTAGACTTGCCAAAAAAACGAAAGCTATGTGGACTGTTGAGAAAAAAAAGTATATAAATTGATGCAACCAGCTATGTTAAGGCTCCCAAAGTCACATAAGAAGGACAGTGTTGCCCAAAAACTGAGTAAACAGCCTCACTCCAAGGTGCTGCTCAACATAGCTGGCTTTTTCAAACGTGGGCCGGGAACCAAACATATACACAGCAGATTTAAGTTTTTCTAGGAAAAAGAAAAAAGACCATGAAGCGGTATGATGGATGACTTACCAAAAACTATGCACATCAGAGACTCAGGAACACAATAACCGCTCTGAATCAGCCAATGTCAAGCTGGTCTGTCCCAAACTTACAGACGGATAGTGGGCAGCCCGATTGATTTAATCATCAGAAGTGATTACTGTCATTGCTTTGTGCAAGATATGGTAAGTAAACATGATGTTCACTTACTTTCAACAGCTAGGGGAATGGGGCATATGAAACTGTGGTTCAATTCCTAACTCCCCAAGGTGGACATTATTATAATCAAGGGAAAGCGCTAAACCCCTAGGAATATAACAGCGCCGGGGGGATGTGGAAGGCATACAGGCTTAATTCGGGGAACTTTGGGGCACAGATCCAATTCCTAAATCAAGAGCCCCTCACCAACATCAAGGAACCTTCCCTGAGGGTCAAGGTGGGACAGAAAACTGAAATTACTGCAGTGGAAAATGTACTATTAAATAAAATCACCACTGATATGTCGACATAATCAGTGGGGATTTAGTAAAATATTTCATTTTCCACTGCAGTAATTTCAGCTTCTGTCCCACCTTGACCCCTCAGGGAAGTTCCCTTGATTTTGGGTGAGGGCTTTTGTTTTTAGGGAATTGGATCTGTGCCCATTTCCCCGAATTAACCCTGTATCCTTCCAAATTTTCCCCCCCAGGCGCTTATAATCCTACGGTTTACGTTTTCCCCTTTGATTAAAAAATGCCCACCTTGGGAGTTAGGAATTGAACCACGATCATACCCCTTTCCCCCCCAGCTGTTGAAAGAAGTGAACACATTAAACTAACTTACCCTAACAAAAAACAATACGGGAAGAAATGAAAAACCCATTGATAAATTTGTGGAATTTATACACCAAAGATTATTGATAAACCCAAAACCCCAAAAGGGGTTCTCAACTTATAATCAATTTAACCTGTAAATAGAAAGGGGACATTTTGGGGTTTAAAAGGTTACCATGGACTTTTAAAAAAACCCACATCTACCTAGCATATGTGGTTTTGTTTAATTTTCGGACAAATAAAGCACAGATATACACTCGGAAAATCAGACCCTACTCTGTAGAAAACACATACAAAACAATTGGAAAAATTTTTCATTGAAAAGGGGTTAGTCCAGACAAGCTAAAAAGCTTTATATCCCAACTAGGGGGCAGGAAAGTTCTGAAAAAACCCCCCCTACGTGTTTTTTAACTGCTGCACGTGCAGTGGAACTTAAGTCTCAATGACTGCCTAATGACGGGTCCCTCACTTCCCAAAGAAGTTTGGAGTTTTCATTAAATTTTGCACAAACCCCTGGCCTCCAGGCTGATATTTCCAAAGGGTTTTATCTAAGAAAAACACAAGAAATAGACAACATTATACTCGATTTCAGGGCCGGGGATCTACAAAATTTTTCCGGTCTTATGAAAACATATAATTTCAAGTCGCTTTTCTGACAACACCTCACCTTTTTTAAAACTGTTTTTACTCTTAATACACATGGGAGAAAAAAAAATTCCAACCCACAATAGATGAAAACTATCGAAAAGCCCTGGAGTAATCATGTCAGAGGATCTCACCTTCAAAGACCATAACTTTGATCAATCGCATCTAAATATACTACACAATACACAAACACTACTGACAGAAGCACCGCAAAAAGGAGCTATGGGAAATGTGTTTTTCCCCATCCTCAATCGACAAAATTCTTTTTAAAGGATGTTTCTTTTTAAAGCAGGAGGGGGGGCAAACACCCACACCGCCAACCTTGTATAATTTGCTTCTAGTCATATGTCCATCGTGTTGGGCCTTCCCAGGACACACTAAAAACTTATTGGGAAGGGGGCCCCGGGGATGGAGGGAGGCTTGAATGTTTTTGCAAGGGGGAAATTTGAAGTATAAAAAAATTTTTTTTTCGATAAAATGTCCTTGTAAATTTTAGTCCTATCATCATTTTTAGGGCGTTAATTTTCTTGGGTTTATATGGGTCAGTTAATCCCCTTTGGGGGGGTTGGGGTTAAAGTAAAAAAGGGGATTAGAAAGGCAAATTGACTATGAAATTAGATTTTCTAATAAATCAAAACAAAATCCAAAGGGGTTCTTTCAAGTATAGGACAAGGTAAAGGAAAAGTGGGACCTCTAAAATTTGGGGAATGGAACTGACAGAAAACGAACGGAAATGTTCCTTTTTAATGATTTGCAAGAATGGTATATAAACCGACAAGAAAAATTTAAAACACTTTGGGCAACATCGGTTATTTTTTATTGAGACGTTTCCCATCCATGGCTTTATAAATAAAAATTCTAACAAACTTGAAGACATAGGACTATATACAAAAAAGGGGTAATCACCCTAAACCTAGGAATAGGGCAAAAAGCCCCATAGTCGTGGAGATTCTGAACGCCAGGCTTTTTCTTCTGCTTCAGAATCCCACACTATGGTGTTTTTGCACCTATTCCTGGGTTGAGGGACTGATTACCTCATTTTCTGTATTAGTCCTATGTCTTCAAGTTAGTCCTAGAATTTGTATTGAAAAGCCCTGATCAAAACGTCACAATAAAGATCCCAGATGTTGCACATGTTTTTAATTTCATTTTATTTAATAAGTTTTTTGTCAGTTTTTAACGGGAAAGAAAATGAGTTTCCCCAGTAATTAACAATTATTTGTTCCGGATGAATTTAAATTAACTAATATTACTGTCAGGGGGACATGGTTATTAAACAGATAGACAAACTAAAGCAAAATAAGCCCCCGGGGACCCGAATTTTTTTCCGGGGTACTTGAGGAATCAAATGAGCAAGCACCCATTAACGAGTGTTTTTTACCCGTCCATCCTTCCGGGTTTTTTTCCAGATTGTGGAAGATGCAATGGGTTTTCCAAATTTTCAATCGGGGAATAATCCTTTCCCTTAAATTCCGCCCAAATAACCGACTTTTAAGTGGGCAATTATTAAATCAATTATAGCTAAAACATTATTAAATCACCTTAAAGACATAATTTGAAAATAAATTTCAGCAGGGTTTCACGAAGGGTTTTTCCGCCGACAAACTTACGACGTTTTTAAATAAACATTTGAGGCAGTTGACAGTGAAAGGGAATATTATATTGTTTTTTAGATAATGGTTCAAAAAAAACCACACGTTGTTAAAAGACACATGTGCAACTTTTGGGTATTTTTATTGGGGAAAGTTCGCCACACAGTGGCTTAAATCAGTCCCATACTAGGATAAACGGAAAAACAAGGAGAATGGGGTAACATCCCTCACCCTTTGAGCCGAAGTGTCAGCTATCAATCTTGAATGTGTGTTTCCAACACTCACCACACACGACGATCTCCCCCGCCTCGAATTCCCCCCTTTGGGGAGAAATTAGTGCTTGCGCCTTCGCCCTCCCTCCCCATCAGGATTGTACTCGTGGTTGCCTACCCGGGGCAGGAAGCCTGTTGCTCGAATTCTCTTCCCCTTTTTTGACGCACCCTACAGCCATCTCGCCGCCACTCAAAACGTGCTCCTCAAGCTACAGTTCCACCTCCTCATGCCTCACCAGCAAGTACGGGGTCACTTACACTACGCTAGCTGAGTACTCCCCCTTTTTTGGGCCGTTGTCACGCCAATTTCATTTTTTCGTAATTAACCACCTTTCCCTTGCCTTCCCCCCCCCCCCTTCCACCTCCCCAACCCCCACACCCCCTCGCTTCTTCTAAATCAAATTTTTCTCGCTAAACCTCAAATTCCTAATCCTGAGCCACATCTGTCGAAAATTTTTTATATAAATCACGGGTGCACCCAACTTAAAGTCTTCAAAACCAACTCGGGGCTTCAAACTCCTTCGACAAACTTCCTACGAAAGGAACCCCAACCGATACCAGAAAAAAAACTTCTCAACGCGGGCTTCACCATTATTTGGCTCCGACCCCGTGCCAAAAGCCAGCATTGCTAAACCGTAGACACTCTCTCCTGACAGCCAAAACACAAAGAAGACTTACTAAAAGATATCAGATAAGAACAAAGTCTCTGCGAGATATTTACAACCCAAAACTCACCATTCCAAAATACGCTTTTCAATTTTCCTCTGACCCTCCACTTTCATCAAGAACTTTGCCAAGCCCACCGTTTCCCCAAACACTCTCTTCACTCCGAACTTCCCCCAATCACAAAAATTGTCTTAAAACCCAAAAATTAGGCCAAGACAAAAGCACACACACTACACAATCTGCTCCAGATGTTCACAACTGACCACCCTGGAATATTTGGCAACCTCCCCCTTTTAATGTTCAACTGGTGGGCACACACTGCAGCTGCAAATTCCTCCCCTTCTAAAAGCAATTCCTCCCCCTCAGAGCAACCAACCTCCTCCCTCCCCAACCCTTTCCCCTGCACCCCCCTCTCCCCCCCCCCAAATGCCTGGGCCCCCCACGCACCGGGCCCTACCTCTTCTACTCTACACACACAAACACCAAACACAGACTACAAGCACTTCTCCTTCTACACCTACACCCACACTAGACTACAAAACTGCCAACTCGCCCTGCTGCCACTCTGCGATGGTAACTCTCACCTTAACCAATCAACACTCAATGTCCTAACCTAATCTTGTCTCTAACAATTTTTCCCCTTTTTAATTACCCCCTTTCCCTGCTTCTCTTCTAACCTCCTACAATCTCTCCCCCCCCCTCTCCCCCCCCCCCACTTCCTACTCCCCCCAGCCTCCCCCTCCCCTACCCCTTTTCACTATTCTACACTCCCACCAAAACCCCTACGCTGCTGCTACGACCACCCCCCCCCCCTTTTTTTCCTTCCCCACTTCCTCCCCCCCTTTCCAAAACCTCCACTTCCTCACCCCCTTCCCAAACTTTTCCACTTCCTCATCCCTTACCAAGCTTCCCTTCCCATCCCCTACCAAAGCTTCCATTTCCCGGGGCATCCTACCTTCGCCCACCCTCCACCACAACCAAAACTTCATCCAGCCCCTCCACCTCCCCAGACAAAATCCCCCAAAACCCTAAACCCCCCAACTTCTGAAAGACAGACCAAAAAATAAAAACAGATCCATCTCTTCCTTTCCCCCCAGAAACGGTTCGACACCACAAACCACATCCACTGGGCACCACATCAGGGGCTTTAAACCCCAAACTCCTCCCCCGACTTAATTTTGCATCGAAACCATAAATCAGTTTAAAGGGGGTTTCTTTCAACGTACATTCTATTTTAAAATTAAAAACCCCTACTGGCAGAGCTCCTTGAACGGGCCAATTTTGTTATCAAACATACCTCCCCTAAAACCCCCCAAACATATCCGCCATTTGGTTAACTGCACTACAGTCCCCCTATATCTCCACGATGGGGTTGCCACCTTTGTAAAATCCAACAAAAACACAATTTTCCCCAATCCCTTTTATAAAACAACACTGTCTTGCAGTCAAAATACACACCCCCTTTGGGCCCCCTTTATTTTTTTCCCACCTATGCTCACCCAAACCTTCCAAATAAACACCTTTCCTTAGTCTTCACAACCCCAACACACCAACTCCCACTACTGATATAAATGCCAAACACACCCCTTTCATCAAAACCATAAACAACCACTTGGTCACCAATTACTCAACTTCACAAACCAAAAACACCTAGTTCACTTCGGCCCAAAATTTCAACCCCTTCTACAATCACACGGCCCAAAGGCAAACCGACTCATTCGGGTAAACTGAGCCACTCTCTCTTTCAACACTACAAATCACCGGGCCCCCCCATTAAACGGGCTCTGATCACATTCCGTCATCTTACCCCCTCCAACCCAAAAATTCCTCATCCCGCCACACCTTCCTCCCCTACAAGAATGCTGATGGGATCCCTTCAAACAACACAAGAAATACTAACCTCACCTATGACTACAACAAAAAACCCCACTCTGCATTGAAACCCCAACTTGCTCTCATCCAAGACACTTTTACACAAGCCCCAACACCGCAAACCCAAAGAAAAACTCACACCACTCGTTTTTCCCTTTCAAACCCCAATCAGAACAAAAGATAATTACTGTTACCACAACCGTTTTTCTCTACAACACACGTTTTAAAAAGTCCGATAATCCACTTACCTCAAAACAACATTTTACACGTCAGCCAAGCCCCACAACAATCCTGGTCACAGCCATACTACAACACAAACAGCGATCAAAAAAACCCAAAGCCTTCGAATTTTATCAAAAAAATCAAGGCCCCACTCCCCCCCAAAAAATTTCAAATAATCACCCACAACAACACACACATCCAACCCGCGGGCTGCACAACATCTTCAAACACATCTGGGAAACATCTTCCCCCCCTCACCGACCTAAACCCTAACGCATCCAAACATCGAACAAGAACACTGGAACACAACACACACCCCCAAAACAACACCAGACAGCCACATCCATCTGGCTCTCTTACCTACCCCCCAAACTTGACACTCCTTTCACCAACACAGACTTTAAAAAACTCTCCTCAGACCCTTCCCCCCAAGGCCCCGGGTCCTCGGGCTTAAACCTATACCGAAACACCTTCCTGACAAATCATTACTCCACACAAACCTCCTCAATCCTCCCCCTTTGCCTGGATACTTCCCTTCCCTCTTCAAACGCACTGCTATCCTCCTTCCAAACCCAATAAAGACCACTCTGACCCTAAAACATCGCCCTTTTCGCAGATACCTGGAACACAATTCTCTCTTTCTGATGGCCAGTTTGGCTTCAAGCACCCCAATCCCACAGGAACCATTAACATAAACTCAACTAATCCACAAATACAAAAAAAAAAAACAGGACAGCCCGTTGCAAAAGACGTTAAAAAAGTTTTGACACGTCTGGCCCAAGGCTCAGTACAAACCTGCACAATTTTTAACCTCCTCCCCAAAACTCGAAAACCCCGCAACTTCCAGACGGCCTACCATAGAAAAAAAAAATTCCAAGCGTTCCTGACTACTTCCACAAAATGCGGAGTACCCCAGGACGTCCTCTCCCCTACCCTCCATTTTTATACCAACCCTTCCCCAACACCTTTAACCACAACCCCCATCACACAGGCTATGCAAACGACATTCCCCAAACTTATCACTCATGCCAAATAGAACACCACACAAAAAACCAAATGGTCGACGGGATAGCCATCGGGGAACAAAAATGGGGGATCAAAACCAATGGAGCTAAACCCGCATTACGATTTTAACTACAGAAACTGACCTCCATCCTTTCGAGCCAAACAGCTAACCCCCTTTACATCCCCATCACCAATCTGCCTGCCCCTTGGCGTTAATCTGCTCCCTTTCTTTACATGAACATTCACTCAAAGCAGCAACACTAGGAAGGGCCCCTTGCACCTCTACAAGCTAAAATATGCCTCTCAACGCACCAAACACACCTCTACAAACCCAAATACTCCTTAAAACTTATCTCCTCTACCCTCTCTTTTGCAGCTAAAAAAAAAACTACTTAAACGCAGCGGTCCAGAACAAGGCGCTGCCTGGGTGCTTGATGTCAGAGGGGAAAAAGGGGCTTTGCCCCAACGAGTCTCTCCATGCCCAATAGACATCCCTCGCTGAATCTGTACTGGGAAAACCTCAGTGACAGACAACAACAAACTGAGACAGACATACTCTGGACCCTTCCTTGACGAAGACATTCGCAGACCCACAAACCAACACAACCCCCTTTTTTACTCCTTGCTGTTCCCGCTCCCAACTCTATTTCAAATAACCTTTGGGTTCGCTACAGGGACCTTCCCTGACAGGTACCCCTTCTCTGACCCACGTTCGCCTTTTTCTTTTGGTTAAGACATGGGCCCCGTTCTACACTCCTTCTCAGCGCTAAACGCGCAGCGCCTTCCTCCCCGCTCACCCCACCGGATCCCAACAGAAGACCTGAATTTTTCTTCTCAAAATTTTGTCCCACATCGCCTTTGCTGCTGGTTAAATCCTGGGCCATTTCTCGACTAAGACACCCCTCCAGCACTATTCTTTGTCTGTCCCCCTCTTCCCGCTCATCCCATTTGGGTCTTACCTGTACTATCGTTGGTTTTTGTGTTCCTTCGTACCCCAGACACAAAAGGGTTCGATTTCATCAAGCCGCCCCCCCCTGGGCAGACATATGGGTTCTGCCCAAAGGAAGAGGTCACGATTCCAGAGACACGACGGATACTCGGATTTTGAAAGGCACTCGGGTTTAGAAAAGGGGACGCAATCCACGAAAAAGTTCGAGACCACCCGTGTCATCAAAGGGAAAAGTCTCCAGTTCGACAAGCCTAACCATGCAGCTAGAGAATACAGAAGGGGGATCAATGTGAACATAAGACACGCCGTCCCCCCAAGGACAGGAAACCAGCTTAAAAACACTTCCAGATTCAAGGGAAAGGCTTTTGGGAACACGAAACCCACTAGGGGGGTTAACACCGGAAACACGCCGAACTGAGGTTCAAAATAGGTTCAAACCCGAGGAAGAACCAATACTGACTCCATCAACAGGGGAAAAGCAAAACACCTTGAAGAAAGTCAGGGACAACCGCCCTTCACCCCGGAGGGAAATGGATTCTCGGGAGGTCACCAAGGGGGTTTTATGCGATACCCGCTGATGTCCCTCGAGGCAGTAGCAGCTCACCTCTGTCGTGTCACTCAGCGCTCAAGGCAAAACGGGAGGCAAAAGCACCAACCCGGCAGGTCCTCAATTTAGCAGTAGGACACCCATCCCACTGGGCTTTGGGTTTTTGGGCAGGGACGATGTTTGGCCCTTTACGGCAAAAACCCGTTCAATTTTCAATGCCCGTTTTGGACACCTGGGGGCATCTGTCCGAAAGGAGTAACGCGGTGTCTGCCCACCCCCCCTACCGGGAATGCACACCAACTGAAAATGCTCGCCCCCCCACGATGCCCGAATTGCAGGCGAAAAACCAAGCCTGGAAAACCCCATGCCCTGAGAGGCTCAAATAGGGTTCGTGAGCCGGAAGACCCCAACGACGAGACACAGGGTACGGCAGAGCATCACCCTCACAGAGAGGGGGCAGAGAAAACCTGCCATACTGCAAACCTTTTATCAGGAACCCAACCCCAAAGCCCGGGTTTCCCCACCCTTAAGACCAACCCGGCGTCTGAACAAAGCACCTCCCCCACTACCGCACAAAAAAAAAAATATAGGAACAACGGCCCAACAAAACAATTGGGGAAAGCAAACAGCAACGGGACTACACGAGCCCCCACCCCTCCTTTCCAGCACGCCATATGCAGGGTGTGGCTGCACCTCACCCAATGCCGGGGGACACAACTTGGCATAAAGCACAGGGCCCCGGTGTGCACATGAAGAAATACAACCCTCAGCAGTCCCACAGTTGCAACAGCCCAAAATATCCACTCTTCGAACCCACCGACAACGCAGGTCCTCAACAAAAGGTCTCTTAACACTCCAAGGCATTTACAACATTATCGCACCCCAATCACCTCCCGGAACAACAAGCATGTTCCGGCAATGGGGGCACACTCCGAGGGGGGTGCTTACGACGAGCAGGAAACAGTGGATGCCATGAATCTGCAATTATCAAGCGACAGACCCATCCCCCGCTCAGAAAAACTTAGATGGAGTAACCTCATCCTTTGGGCACACTAGCGAACTGTCCGGAACATGCTTTAGCACATATCTGAACATGAAGAATCAATTCTCCTTTTGGAGCCAGAACGGGTCATCCAGATTAAGACCCTGCCAACCCGGCTTGGCGAACATTAACAACACACATAACCCCAGGTTAGACATTATGTCCCCCCTTTACGATGCACTTCCGAACAGGGGAAAGATAAACCAAGAGGGACATCAAGACCGTCCAAGCACTTGCACGTCGTCATGGCAGACTCAGTCAATTTTAAAGCATTCTGTCGCCCAAAAGGCCTTTGTTTTCGCTGACTGACGACACCGAGGGGAAAAACTAATTTCCACCACTGCCCACAACCACTCTAAAAGATCGGGGGTTTATTTTTTTTGACTTCCCCAGCTCTGAGGGCCAGAGAACGTGTTCCTCAAAAGACCCACAGGCTCACACTGCCCAGGCTACCGAAGAAATCAAATCGTCCATTGAAGACGAACCCTTGGCCAAGGGGAAATTTATTACCAAAATACCCAAAACCTCCCCCGCTGAAGGCCCTCAGTGACGTCAACGGGCAGCCAAGCCCGCGAGGGCTGGTTTTTTCACTATTTCCATCAATCCAGCCCTTCCGAAACGAAAAATTTCCCTCAAAATTCCATAGTGTTCAACTGTTTCTCATACCTACAACCACCAAAACTTGCCCGCCAAGAAAAGAAGTTCTGCCCACCTGCGGCCAAAGGGCATGACTTCAAAACGTCACTACTGACCCTCCACCTAAATCGAACTCAAAATAACACCATACTCTTCTGCCAAGTGCCCAACCTACGAATATACTTAAAAACAACCCAACAACAAAAAAAAAAACACTGCACAATGACTACAATGCTGCAATACCAATTCAAGCAATACTACCAAATTCTTCAAACCACCAAGCTGCATCTACCACTTTTTCGCCCCTCTTGCTGGCGACCCACCAAGATTTTTAAAGCATCATGTATCCATTCACGTGAAAAATGTAGCGAAAACCGGTTCCTTCAAAGCCACCTCAACGAACCTCAACCTCAACAACTCCGGTTTTACATCCCGCATCCCCCCTCCCCAGAGTCAAAAATCCACGCAAATGTCTCCAACATTACCGCGCTCCACCGCTACCCCACCTTTCCCCCCGACACAGAGAGACCAATCAAGAAAAGAGACGCCGACCGATTTCCCCCAATGAGAGTCCACCTCCCTCACAAAGGACCAATCAACCCTCACCCAACCTCAGCCCCAGCCAAGAAGTTAAAACACAAGAGCCTTGGGATGCATCCCCACGTACTAAAACCCCCATCCCCACAAGAAGTCCTTGTTTCCTGGGGGAAACTTCTACACAACCAACCAAATGAGAACGCAATGTCACTCCAAAAATTATTCAACGCCTCCACAACGGGACATCCCAATTTACCTGCGACTCAAAATCATTCAACCCCTGAATCCCTGATCAAACCTACTCTCAAAAAATCCCGTTTGTGGGACTCGACTCACCCCAAGGAAAAATTCAGACTCTCCGAAAAGGGGGTGCCGAAACGGGACCCTCATCTGCAGGACTGCCCAAAGATCAATCATCGGAAGGCAAGTTTCCCCAGCCTTTGCTGCCTGCAAAGCGGGTGGGGGCTCCAAAAAGAACCCGTAATTGGGGGGTCCGCCCTCCTATGCTCGAAAAGCTAAACGAGAAGATACTTCCCACTTTTGGGGGGTCACCACAGGACAGAAGTCACCCTCCAACCGAGGGCCCCAAGAAACATACAGAAAAAAAAATGAAAGACACCCCCCCCCCCGGAGGGCCCCCGCCGGTCGCCATCGGAGAAAACCCGGCCGGAATACCGGCAAAACCTACAAAACAAACAACACCCCAGGGACTGAAAAGCCCACTGTGTGGGCGAAAGTTGTCAATAAAGGGTCGCATTAAAAATGTAATGTGTTTTTTGTTTCCATTTTGGGCGGGATTTTATACCATTCATTTTCATAAAAATTTAAAATTTTAACTCTTTGGGACTTTATTTAAAAAAACGTTTTTCGCCCACATGGCTTCATCAAAAAGGGGAAAACTTTAAGAACAGGAGGGAAAAGAGGTAATCATCCCCCCAACCTTTAGTCGAGTAGCAGCCTCAATTGAATAAATACGGCATATGACGGAGAAGCAGCTTATAAAACCCTAGGCAGGGGAGGGGCAGCGTCGGTTTATAAGCTGCTTCTCCGCCATAGCCGATTCATTCAAATTAATGACTGACCACATCCAACAAGGGTTGAAGGGCTGATTCCCATTCTCCTCCGTCAGTTTTTCTCCTGTTAGGACTGATTAAGCACGTGTGGGAAACGTTTTCCCTTTAAAAAAATACCCAAGATTGCACAAAGTGTCTAATTTTTTAACTGCGGTTCTCTGAACCATTCATCTACAACAATATTCATTTGGGGAACCAGGAAATTACTAAAAAAACAGGACAAAGGGAATTTAAAGTACAGTTGCTATGGATCCCATCACACATTGGATTAAATCCTTCATGATAAAATTGTATGTTTTTCAAGAAGAGTACCCATAAGGAGGATGTAGAATTAAAAATTTGGTATAACGTGTCTAGCATTGAATAATTTGGGAGAATAAATAATGAAAAGATTTTTTTAAAAAAAAGCAATTTTAAACCTGATAATCTATAACCCCCTATGAAACATGAAAAGGATAATTGTTTAAGGAGGGAACGTGCAAAAGTGAACAGACTGACTGAGTTATCAAAGTATACAATACCGACAGTTGGTAGATAAGACCACAGGCAACATTTAGGCAACTTTATTTAAACGTTCGCCTACACAGTAGGCTTCTTCATCGGTACGAGTGTAGGGGGGAGCATAGAGATGTGAAGACGAGTAATCAGTCACCCCTTGAAGTCGTAGATTTGAAGTAGTCAGTCCCCCCCCTGGGGAAATTCTGTTCCAAAGTCTAGAACTAACGAAATCAAGCGCGTGTTGAGACTAAATACTGTCGGAAGGAGAGGGCGAGTAGTATAGACAATGTAGCCATTGAGGGTTCAAATCCCGCCCGTGGTAGGGTTTGTTTGCAATCGTGTCATTACGATTCGTATCAAACAAACTCACTTGAAAAAGTTTGTCCCAAAACGTTTTTTTCCCTTTTGTACCAAGATGCCATTTTTTTGCAGTGTCTGACAGTGATTATCAAATGGTATTTCCCCAGTTCTTATCTACCAACCGTCGGATTTTATACCATTTGAAATCACCTGTCAACCTGCAAACCCAATGGCACTTGGTACAGAAAGAAAACACCTTTGGGCAACTTTTTCAAAGGGGAATTTTTTTTGATCTGAAGGGGCATACCTCGCAATGGTACATTCTCACTTTACTACTCTGCACCTCTCCCCTTTTCCCACAGTATTTTTAAATCTCAACACTGTCGTTTGATCTTTAGTTAGTTTCCCGACTTTGGGAAAAGAACTTTCTCCACTGAGGGGCTGCTACCCAAATCTACACTTCAAGGGTGATGGACTGATTACTCGTCTTCACAACTCTACGCTCCCGCCTACTTTCTGTACTCGACTGAGAAGCCTACTGTGTAGACGAAAATTTCGGATAAAGTTGCCTAAATTTGCCAATGTGTCTTTTCTTTCCGACGACTAATGTTGAAAGGGCCCGGCTTGGGGTTTTTCAAGAACTTCTGGCAGTTTGGGGGAAAACCCCAGATGACAAAAAAATTAAATTTTTGTGACAGCAATGTCACTGTTGAAGACTATGTCGCTTAATTTCCACTTATTTGGGGAAAACAGAATATACAGTAAATAACCAAGGGACAGTCAAGATATCTAACAAAATTTCCTAAATTTGCTTGTAACAGAAATGAACTATAGATTTAATAAAATCCTAGTATTCATGTTAACCCCCTTGGGGGCCCGTTCCTGGGTTTTTCTGCGATCCATTGCGCTTTCGCTACCGCCACAGGGTGGATATGGGGTACAATAAAGTAGCCACTTTTTTGGCAAAACTAAAACTTTTTCCATTTTTACATCCGATCATACCCCCCAATTCTACGCCTTTCGAAAAGTGCAGATCAGGCCCTCAGTCTATCCCAATGGGAAAATTTCGATACATGGCATCATCTTTGTCACCTCCCTTTTACTTTTTCCAGACTTTATACCTTCTTTAAACCCGGGGACCAAACTGAGCAGCAAAGCAAATGAGGCCTAACCAAGGAATTTTAGATTTAAGAACAACCTGAGACTTCTATTATTTATACTTCAGATAGAAGCCAAGAAATTTTGTTTGCTTTTTTGCGAAAACAATCACGTTGTCTTGGTTTTGATTACTGCTAACCCAAAATCCTAAAAACCTTTTCGCAAACATAGTATTAAGATCAACATCATTTTTTTATATGTTGGGATGTTATTTAACTGTCCAAAATTTGGAAATTTTATTTTGCAAAATTAAACTACATCTGCCACTTCTCCCACCCTTGCATCATCTATTTAAATCATCCTGGAGGGCCTAGTGTCCCCCATTAGAAAGAAAGGACGCCATTTGGGGGTCTCACAAATTTGCTTTTTCGCAATTATTCCCTCATCTATGTCGTTTATGTAAATTGTGAACAACACGGCCCCAACAGACCCCCAGGAAACCGCTTGTGACGTTCCCCATTCTGATTTCTCCCCTTTATGCAAACCTCTGCTGCCAATTTTTTAGCCAGCCTCTACCCAGGGAAAAAAATTTTTCCTCCTATTTCGGGCCTAATTTTCCCAATACCTCGATGTGGAACCATCGAAAGCCTTACTGAATCCATATACACAAATCATATTTATTACCATGTCTACCCCCTCAAAACCTTTGTGAAAAAAGTTAGTAAAATTTAAGACAGGAACGCCCCCTTTTTAAAACCGGGTTGAATTCTTTAAACAATTGTCCATCAAAAAGGGACAAATTGATTTTGGCAATTATTGATTCCATAAATTTTTCCCCCTAGGAGCAAGGGTTATTGGTCTATAGTTCGAAGCCCAAGGGCCCGTCACCTGCCTTTAAATAAAGGGATTACATTTTTTCATTTTTTCCCCTTACAGCACTATGCCAGTTTTGTATATATGTTAAAAAGATACCCAAAAGGGATGCTAAGTTTTCCCTTTACACCTTTAACACCCTGCAACAGTTAATAGGGCCGGGGGTTTGTTAGGTTTAGTTTCTCATTTGTCTGAGGGCCAGTCACTTTTTACCGCAATCGTACGTTTATTATCCTGTTTTACATAATCATTTCAGGAAACGCTAGTATTTTCCTGGGGAAAACTGAGAGAAAGTAGGTACTGAGAATTTCACAAATATCCTTATCACTGTCAGTGATCTGACCAGAGTTACTCTTAAGTGGGCCAATCTTGTCCCTAATCTTACTTCTGTATACCTGAAAGAACCCTTTTGGGTTAGTCTTTGAATCCCTTGCGACCTTAGCCTCATAATCCCTTTTTGCTTTTTTTCCTTTTTTCTCTCTTTAATTGAATATATTGATTTCTTAACTCCCATCCCCTCTTTGATATGCCTATATAAGCCTCTCTTTTTACCAATGAATGTTTTAATCTATTGTTCATCCATTTGGGATCATTTTTGTTAGATCTAATTTCCCTACTTGGAACAAAAGTTGTCTGGGCAGCTAGAACTAAAGCTCTGAAAAAATGTCATATTGGCAACCAAGATCACCTACCTACCCATAGTCAGACATCCCAATTTAGCCCACCCAGGTAATTTTTCAGTCCCATGAAGTCGGCCAAGCGAAAATCTGGGACAGAGATTTGATTGCAGTTATCTGGGTAATTCCATGATATATTGAAAAATAAGTAATTTTGTGATCACTTTCTCCAAGCTCATCATTAACCTCAAGTTATTAATTATGAATCTTTGTTGGCAAGAACCATGTCAAGCAGATGGTTTCCTCTAGTTGGTTCTGTCACAACCCTGTTCTAAAAAACAATCCTGAACCGTATCAAGAAAGCCCACTAAAACTCAAGATTTCCTGTCATATTGTTCCAAATAAATTTTTGTCTAAAGTTAAAATCTCCCATTATCACAACATTTTCATATCTAGATGCCTTATGAATTTCGTCCCATAACAGCTTACTGCACTCCCTATCAAGGTTTGGGGGCCTATAAATCACACCCAAAATTAATTTGTCACGTCCCTCGAGAAACTGTAGCCAAACAGATTTTGTGTTCGATGTTTCTAGTCTTATATCATGTCTAAGACAGAAATTTTAAAATTTTTCTCTGACATACATCGCCACTCCACCACCCTTCCTGTTGACCCTATTAGTGTGGAATAGTTTATAACCCTGTATGTTGCATTCAGAAGGCATTACTCTATCTTTCAGGTTGAACCAGGTGTCTTATACCAATAATATCTATATTACCTGTACTTGCAAGTAATCTTAAACCCTCATCATTTTTATTTCTTAGACTCCTACTATTTGTATAGTAAACCTTAAGGGAGCTAGTCACTCGTTGTCCTCTACTATCCCTCTTTGTTGATCAATTGATTTGCCATTACTAGCAATTTTATTTTGAATATTGTCTTTTAAACATATCCTTGAGGTATCCCGGCAATAAAATGCTGTTTTTAAAACCCTGATTGTTTCCCACAAACACCCATACCTCAACGGATGGGGATTTCTCAGGGCAGGTTGGACGGACGGGGGGGGGGCGAAGTGGTTTGGAGTGGCAACGGGTTGAGCATCCATCAGGGGTATGTACGCGTGTTATACGGAATACAGAAAAATAATGTTTTGGATTGAAGTACTGTTGGAGTGTGGATAAGGTAACCTGAAGGAATTCCGAGACACCGGTAATGGTGAAACCTGTTTCGTACCGTCGGTCAACCTACCTTGGTGGAAAATGCCGATATAGTTAAACTGTATTGAAAAATAAAATTTTTATTATCCAAAACAAATGCTTAAGGTAGATTTCAAGGAAGGCTATTATTATTATTATTATTACTATTATTATATTCACATGGACTAATGGATTATATTAGGCTATTTAAAAACTTTATTGGAAAGCGTAACAATACACAAGTCAGGGCCGTTTCAACACGAAACAACTCAAACATTCAAGGGAAAATTGTATATTTATGTTTATTAACGACAAGTATCAAGGAAACAAAAACAAAAACCAAAACCAACAATTACAAAATCTTAGTGCATCCTACACTTAACACTTTGCATTAAACGAAGCTACCCCAGAAACTGCAGTCCTGCTGGATATCAGATCTTGGGAAAAAAATACAGAGTGTAAAAAAAAGATTGTCCTGGTGAAATTCTGTGTTGGGTAAAAAGTGTCCGCTCACTGTGGTATATCTAATGATAAAATCATAAACAACGCCAAACAGCAACATATTTAAAAAAATAAACCGACACAATAAACCCAGGCTGGAACAATACACAAATAACCTGTGTGACTAGTTAATGGTCTAAGTCTGAAACCAAAACGTCGTCTATGTGCGGGTTGTGAATAGCACCAACATCTGTTATATGTTAATTGTTCCATACATCGTCCCTGCAGCTCGGTCTCATACCAGCTCTTTTGAATTGGAAAGTATTCTAGGAATAAATAAACTAGACACAGGAAAGTAAGCTGATACAGAGTTAAGTATAAAAGTATTAGCTTCAAGCTGCGACAAGCTCTGCAGAGGGTCTAGTGATCAATCTATAGTCATGACTGTTGCAATGACTACAAGTACCACTTCCTCAATTACCTTGCTGGTCCAGGCAGCATTTCTCTACAAATCAATATGTCAACCATAAAACATTCCACTGTTATTAAACTGACAGTAGTAAATCGCTTTCCACCTATCTTGTTCCTCTCATTTTACAAAGTAGCAGTTTTTATTTCAAGTGTTTAAATGTCCCTTTGCGGCATTTACACACCCTATCAAAGCCACTTAAATTACCTAATTAAATGTAAAAAATTCGAAACACTCTTAGAAATTCTTTCTAAGTCTCTTACAATCTCATACTCTTTCAAATGAGAGAACATTTTATTTTTTATATTATCACTACTTATGACTTGGTTAAAAGTTTTACTGTAGAGTGATTTTCGTTATATCAAATGTGGGATAACGCAACTTAATGTACGAGTTAAATGACTTGTACATTGAGAATTAATGTACAAATAAAATCTGTGGACAAGCTGTGCCAGTGGTGACACGTGTTTAAGATAAGGAAAACCTCGTAACTATATTAGGGAAGACTGCCCCCAACCAGGAATTTTTCAGTCAACATTTGGAAAACCCGGGGAGACGTAGAAGATAAGGTAATCAGTCCCTCGCTTGAAAAAAATGTGTTCAGTCCACGAGCTTGGATTACGAAGCAAAAACGGAGAAAGGATTTACATACCGGAGCCAGAGGACCCATAGTGGCACCGGACCACAGGTTAAACCTGAAAAAAAAAATTAAATGTTGTCAAGATTTTGGTCAGCTTCTGAATCCCGTAAGCAGCATCTATTGGGGAGCCGAGAGAGTATTAATGGGGACAAGGTTTTGATTTAGAACTTTCACTATGATTCACAGGTGTATGCTCCAGAAAGAGCCTGGAGGTCCGACAGAACCTGCACAGGGACATTAATTATAGCACCGTAAACATCCTTGGCAGACTATACTAGAATTACTTGAAAAAGTTATACACTGAGAACAAACCCCAAATTTCCAAGCTATATAAACCAAGTCTTCAAGTGGGCCACAGAAAACAATTTGATGCTCAATGAAAACAAATTTTAGTTAATCCATTATGGAAAAAACTGAGAAAATAAAAGCTAGAACGGGAATATAAACCTAATTCTAACCACTCTACAGAGTAACAAACTACCGTTAATAACTTAGGATCCCAACAGTGTCATTATCACATGTGAGGAAAATGATAAATAAATAATGAAAACTTTCAAAAACAAGAGAAAACAAGCCAAATATGGTCCCTTTAAATAAATTTTACTCTTTTAGGCTGGACTATCCCTGTACACAACAGCACCTTTAAAAAAAATATACAAATTTCAGATGTAGATAATGTAGGGAGAACCATCACTGTATGTACAAGTTCAGTCAACACACAAAAATGGGAAAATCTGAAGTTCATGACATGTAAATCCTTGTAATACAAGCGACAAAGATAAGTCATAATTCACACCAGAAAAATCCAGAGAAACGTCCAAAAAACCCGCACATAGAAATCTCTCTCCACGGAAAAAAAAGCTCGGCAGACAGTGCAAAAATACCTTTAATGAAAAGCAGGGTACGATGAGAACACTGGTGATTTGAAATTTTTAACAGAACGCGGCTTGGCCAGGACTTGATCCTGCGTTTCCATGCCCGGCCATGTGAGAACTGAACAAAGTACGCATTACTCCTCTTCCCTTTGACCAGCAATCCTTAAACACCAGCACTCCAGTACTGGCGTGTTTTTCCCCGATACCTTAACACGTTCAGTACT
>NC_069464.1:24855242-24900039 GCF_026875155.1 Cherax quadricarinatus | reverse complement strand
TTGTACGATTGTATATGTGAGTGTGTGGTGTGATTGGATGTTATACCATGCATGTGTGGTATATGGTGTTATGTGTATTACCACCTAATTGGGTACATACCATAAACACAAAAAGCATAAAACCCACCCACCAGTGAGTAAACATACACACATAGTATGTTGTGTGTGTGTGTGTGTGTGTGGTGTGTGTGTGTGTTTTTGGGGTTGGTGTGTTGTGGCGTGGTATAGTGTGTGTGTGTGGTGTGTATGTTGTGTGGTGTTTGCTGCGGGGTGTGTGTGTGTGTGTGTGTGTTGTGTGTATGTGTCTGTATGTGTATATGTGAGTGTGTGCGTGTGTATGTGTGTATGTTATACTCACTGCATGTGTGTGTATATGCGTGTGTATGTGTATGTACTCACCTAATTGTGAGTACATACACATACACACACAAACATGCATATACACACACACACGCAGTGAGTATAACATACACACATATGTATGTATGTATGTGTGTGTGTGTGTGTGTGTGTGTGTGTGTGTGTGTGTGTGTGTGTGTGTGTGTGTGTGTGTGTGTGTGTGTGTGTGTGTGTGTGCGTGTCTGCGTGTGTACTCACTTAGTTGTACTCACCTAGTTGAGGCTGCGGGGGTCGAGTCCGAGCTCCTGACCTAGTAGCGATCAGTGAAGAGGTGGCTCTTCACTGATCGCTACTAGGTCACTCTCCCTGAACCGTGAGCTTTATCATACCTCTGCTTAAAGCTATGTATGGATCCTGCCTCCACTACATCGCTTCCCAAACTATTCCACTTACTGACTACTCTGTGGCTGAAGAAATACTTCCTAACATCCCTGTGATTCATCTGTGTCTTCAACTTCCAACTGTTACTGTGTCCAATCTCTGGAACATCCTGTCTTTGTCCACCTTGTCAATTCCTCTCAGTATTTTGTATGTCGTTATCATGTCCCCCCTATCTCTCCTGTCCTCCAGTGTCGTCAGGTTGATTTCCCTTAACCTCTCCTCGTAGGACATACCTCTTAGCTCTGGGACTAGTCTTGTTGCAAACCTTCGCACTTTCTCTAGTTTCTTTACATGCTTGGCTAGGTGTGGGTTCCAAACTGGTGCCGCATACTCCAATATGGGCCTAACGTCGGAATGCTGTTCTGAGGTTTGCTAGGCGCCCATATGCTGCGGCAGTTATTTGGTTGGTGTGCGCTTCAGGAGATGTGCCTGGTGTTATACTCATCCCAAGATCTTTTTCCTTGAGTGAGGTTTATAGTCTCTGGCCCCCTAGACTGTACTCCGTCTGCGGTCTTCTTTGCTCTTCCCCAATCTTCATGACTTTGCACTTGGTGGGATTCAACTCCAGGAGCCAATTGCTGGACCAGGTCTGCAGCCTGTCCAGATCGCTTTGTAGTTCTGCCTGGTCTTCGATCGAGAGAATTCTTCTCAACTTCACGTCATCTGCAAACAGGGACACCTCAGAGTCTATTCCTTCCGTCAAGTCGTTCACAAATCCCAGAAACAGCACCGGTCCTAGGACTGACCCCTGTGGGACTCTGCGGGCCCCAGGTGCCCCCCTTTTTGAACCTCCCATTTACCATAACCCCGGCTTCTTCCTGACAAAAATTCCCGATTTTTTGTAGTGTTTTTCCCTGTTATCCCGGGTTGGGAACCATTTTTCCCCACTAATCTCTTGTGGGGGAACTGTGTAAAAACGCCTTCTTGCGTCCAAAAATTTTTCAATCCCCCACCCCCCTCTCTTGTCTTAAGCTGTCCCCAATTTTTATAGAATCCAGTGGGGGTTGGACACAAAATTTTCTCGCCCCTAAAACCCAAATTTGGCTGCTTTTTGATGAGATCATTCCTTCTGGGGGTTTTTCCACCAGTCTTCCCGGGAAAATTTCTCCTTTGATTTTTTTTCAATACAAGCAGTGACCTGGTCGAAGTTTAATGTTTAAATGTCGTCCCTATTTTAAAGTTTGGGGACTCCCATTTCCCTTTCACAATCCCCCTTTTTTTTCGATAGATGTTTTAAATATTGTTTTTTGGGGGAAACACATAGCCCCCTTTTGTCCCCCTTCTCTCAATACCCAGGGGAAAATTTTAAACGGGCCCCTGTGGTGTGTGTTTTGGGGTGTGTGTGTGTGTTGTGGTGGGTTGTGTGTGTGTTTGTGTGTGTGGTGTGTGTGTGTTGTGTTTGTGTTTGGCCTGTGTGTGTGTCTGTTTTGCCTGGCACCTATTTGTACTAAACCTATTTGTGGTTGCTCCTGGCCCTGCCTTTTAAACCGGTTGCTACTGGGTCCTTTTCTCCCCGCCCCCATTTTTTTTTCCCAAACCTCGTCTTAAAAACTGTTGTGGGGTGGGGTTTTCATGTTCTTTAATGTTCTCCAAATATTTTCTAAATCGACAAGTTTACAAAAAACGAAATAACAGTCATGAGATCCAAGACACGCATTAAATACCAAGTGTTGTATTCAGTTGAATGTAAATTAAGCACCTGGCAGAACATGAACAATGATCACGAACACGTACGCATAACTCGTGGAAGCCATTAGCTGTTTCTCTTCAAATCATTCACGACATTTTTTTTTTTTTACGAATGAGTTCCATTTCCCCCAAAGTGCAACTGACGACCAATTCAGCGTGAGAATGAAATAATTTTAGTAACGCTAAATTAAGAGAGAAATGTATTTTCTTTATATCACTTCAATTCATTTGTTTTAATTTCTGGACTATAATACTAAGCGAGTAAAGCTACTAGTTGAATATTCCTGAAGGTCGACAGAAGCGCTGGTGACACGGCAGAGGTTTTCCAACACCCTCTACTAAGTCTGTCAGTTTCTGAGGAGGAAGCAGAGTATGTCCATAATGACCTATTGACTGCTACTGACAGCTGTTCAACCGATTTTAAGTTATTTCTTCCAGCAACACATTTCTTTGGTCACTTTCTTTATTGAGCAGTGAACACTGTTCGATTGCAAGCTACACATCTGATCGTCACTGTTAGATCAAGTCAACAAACTGCACAGAGTGGCTTCCATGATGAATCCCGTGTTGCTGTGGTGGTTCACAGCGATGCTCCAGCACAGTATATGTGAATGACATGATGGAATGGTTAGACTCAGAAGTGTCCCTGTTCGCAGATGATATGAAGTTAATGAGGAGAAATAAATCAGATGAGGATCAGGCAGGACTTCAAAGAGACCTGGACAGGCTGGACACCTGGTCCAGCAACTGGCTTCTCGAGTTTAACACCGCCAACTGCAAAATCATGAAGTTCGAGGAAAGGCAAAGGAGACAGCAGGCAGAATATAGGCTTGGTGGCCAAAGACTGCAAACCTCGCTCAAGGAGATAGATCTTGGGGTGAGTATAACACCGAGCACATCTCCGGAGGCAAAAATCAACCAGATAACTGCTGCAGCAATTGGGCACCTAGCAACCCTGAGAACAGCTTTCTGATTCCTTGGTAAGGAATCGTTCAAGACACTGTACACCGTGTACGTCAGGCCCATGCTGGAGTATGCAGCACCAGTTTGGAACCCACACTTGACAAAGCACGTCAAGAAATTAGAGAAAGTGCAAAGGTTTGCGACAAGGTTAGTTCCAGAGCTAAGGGGAATGTCCTACGAAGAAAGGTTAAGCGAAATCGGCCTGACGACACTGGAGGACAGGAAGGTTAGGGGAGACATGATAACGACATACATAATACTGCATGGAATAGACAAGGTGGACAGAGACAGGATGTTCCAGAGTGTGGACACAGAAACAAGGGGTCACAATTGAAAGTTGAAGACCCAGATGTTAGGAAGTATTTCTTCAGTCATAGAGTAGTCAGGAAGTGGAATAGCCTAGCAAGTGAGGTACTGGAGGCAGGAATCATACATAGCCTTAAGATGAGGTATGATAAAGCTCATGGAACAGGGAGAGAGGGGACCTAGTAGCACTCAGTGAATAGGCGGGGCCAAGAGCTGAGTCTCGACCCCTGCAACCACAATTAGATGAGCACACTCTTGGATCTGGTCTTCAGTTATGGCGTTGCGTCTCCGTAGAGTCGTCATGGTTGAATAAAACAATCATTAAGCAAGTGACTCACGAAATGCCTTTGTACCGTGTCACCTGGAGGTTTACTAAGGTACAAATGACACTGCAGAAGTGTCTCTGTTACGTTGAGATTGATATAAATTATCTTCGCAACATTCATTTTTGTGATTCTAAAACTTCAGAAGTTTTTCGTGTCTTCAGAGAGTGTTTTATGCTTTATAAAACTTGTGTCACAATGTTTAGTCAATGTTTTGCATACCCAAAAAGTTGCGTTACATTTCCAGCTAAACACAGTGAAAATATTTACACACTTGAAACAACTTGGTACCTGAAAGTTCTAACTTGTTGCACAATTACAATTTTTTTTAACCTGCTGCACAGAGAATTTATATTTATCTTAATGCGTAGACAAAATCTCCAGTTTGCTACTATTTATTACTAATTGTACTTAAAGTGAGAGATGCAGCAGTTTGAAACATCATAGAAGGACAGTTTAATTTTGATGCTAACAAGTATAATGTTTGAAACATCATAGAAGGTCAGTTTCAATTTTGATGCTAACAAGTATAATGTTTGAAACATCATAGAAGACAGTTTCAATTTTGATGCTAGCAAGTATAATGTTTGAAACATCATAGAAGGACAGTTTCAATTTTGATGCTAACAAGTATAATGTTTGAAACATCATAGAAGGTCAGTTTCAATTTTGATTGTCTAACAAGTATATGTTTGAAACAACATCATAGAAGGACATTTAATTTTGATGTTTCTAACAAATACATTTTGAAACATCTTGAAAGACAGTTTCATTTTGATGTAACATATAATGTTTGAAACATCATAGAAGGTCAGTTTCAATTTTGATGCTAACAAGTATAATGTTTGAAACATCATAGAAGGACAGTTTCAATTTTGATGCTAACAAGTATAATGTTTGAAACATCATAGAAGGACAGTTTCAATTTATGCTAACAATATAAGTTTGAAAATATCATAAGTGAATGATCTTCAATTTTGAGCTAGCAAACTAAAAATTTTGAAGGAAATCATAAAATCAGTTTCCAGACTCATTGATGTAACAGTATAATGTTTGCATCTAAAGGACAGTTTAATTTTGTGCTAAACTTATTATTTGAAAAGTATTATAGTAAACATGATTTAATATATATGGGCCTCCAGAAATGGTTTTTGAGTGATTGATCTAGTTATCTGTTGAAGCATGACGAAGTTAAAAATTTAGAATTCTATACAATAGTATCTAATTTGAACATTTTTGAGGACATCAATAATTTATTCTAATATAATCTTTTGAAATCCATAAAAAAGTTTCACATTTCTACTAAAATTTAATGTCCTTGAAATAAATATAGCAAGGAAGTCATCTTCATGTTATACAAGTTAAATGTTGCATCGGAAATACAACTCGATAATTGCTAACAAAATTTTCCTGAATCATCAAGAGGCATTCTTTCCTTTCCCATGATGTTAATAAAATTTTTAGAATCATATAATAATAAAAGTTTAATAATATTTTAAATATTAATATTCAGATAAGCCTATTCTGGCCCTCCAGTCTTTAGTGTATATCAACGATTTTGAATTATGAATATTACTTTGAAATTTAAACAACTATTCCATTTCAAATGTTATTAATAATGTCATTTAATAATAATGATCGGTTCGAAGGATCTGATTTTTCTAATTAGTGTATTTCACATAAAGATAAGACGTCTTACTGTTCCCTACAAAATTATTAATGACTGAAAATAAGAAGATACATATTAACTAATCATAACTTATGTTATCACAAGTCAACTATATTATCCAACGTTTCAATATAATATAATCATCTGATCTTTTAGCTATATTCCTAGAAATCGTTTCTAATTGTTTGGCCCTTTCCTTTCCCTTTCCTCAGCACCTGTTAAATATATTATATATGTTTTATGTTCTATAATACTATAACTTCTTAACATTTTGGCTATCGTAAAACCTTCTATATCTATCGTTTTTCTCGCCCTTAACCCCCTTTACGTTATCAAGTTCCCCGTATTTGTTTTCCATGAACACACATTTCTAATAACCCTAAAACACTAGCATTTACAGTCACATCTGCACAACATTCTCATATTTGTACTCTCACCATGTACGGTAACTTTAACAACTCCAGATATACTGTATAAACTTACTAATTGTAATAAGTTTCATTTCTTTTCCTTCCTTTCACATTCCCTGTTACGAATAGTGTTTATAAACGTATATCATAAAAAAAGTAATTGTATATTTTTTCAAGTATAAATATGTTTGTAAATTTTTGTTAATGATGTTAGCTTGAAATAAAAAGTAAAAAAAAAAGAAAAAAATTAAAAATACAAGAGAAAAAAAAAAAATAAGGATAAAAAATAAAAAAAAAATCGAAGCTAAAAATATTACAAGTAAAAAATACTTATATACCAAGCAATACCGATAATAACATGATTTTATATGCATATTTTAGAGTACCAGTATATAAGATGTATATGAAATATGCTAAGAAGACCACAAACAATTCATCTGACTTGATTCTACTTCCATGTGAACAGAATTAGTGATATATAAAAGAATCATTGGGCTTATAATTTATTACGTGTTATAAAGTTTAAAACACGTAAAAGTAAGCTACCTTGGGTGGTCTCACATATGTCACGAACGGTCGTATCTGTAGCATAGACTGGATGTATGGGATCACCTTCATACATATTCATTGTTTCCTATACATAATCAGTTAGAGATACACCATTGCCATTTATCCATCTCAGTTTAAAAATTCTACAATGCAACCTGCTAATCTCTCCCCAGCACCCACTTGCTATTCTCTTCCCGCACACACTGCTATTCTCTCTCCAGCACACACTGTTATTCTCTCCCAGTACACACTGTCTATCTCTCTCCAGCACACACTAGTTATTCTCTCTCCAGCACACACTGCTATTCACACTCCAGCACACACTGTTTAATCTCTCTCCAGCACACACTTACATTACAATATTACTAGCACCACAACAAATTATTCCCTCAACTATTCCAGAATCCTTCAAATTTGTTGAACACTTCCTCAAATCTATGACACATTCCTCTAAAAACCTCTTACCTCGTAGTCGCAAGAGATTTTAATTAACAATTCCTTCACTCATCCTTCGTTTATTCTAATGGTTAAACTTTTCTGTGAGGTAACATAAGGAAGAGAAGTGGGACTACAATGGATTACTAAGTAAGAGGTGGGATGTCCATCAAACCAAAAAAACTACTAACCAGGGGTGAATTTTAAACAGATAAAAAAAACGTGGGTTTTAAAAATGTAATTGGCCCTCCATTTTATCCTGACGTTATTTAATTTCATAGTGAATCACATGGAAATGTATACACAGTGGGGGCAATACATAATATTGTAAAAGTATAGCATATTTTACCCTCTAAATCCTGTTGAAGATAATATAGAAGCAAAGGCAATTAACAAAAATAGCGTGTTTCTAATTAGTTTTTTCATCTATAGGACGAACACATCAAACTCATGAATAAAATATTGATATCTTTGGACGAAAACGTCTTCAAATAAAATGTCATAAGCCACATTGTGTGTCTTATTACATTCTTTCACTGTACACCATTATTAACTAACCATGAAGAACACTCGACCGTTGTTGAAGAAGCGATCTATTAACAATCTAATAAAAAATAAACTCCATATTGTCCCAAAGTAAAAGCAATAAACTCAAACTGATTTTTTATTTCAACAACCTTTATTAATTATAAACTTCGACAAAGATCTTATATTAAAATAAGCCAAACACAAGCGAACTTAATTTCCGATTGTCACAGTTCGAGTCATGTCATACGATTTGTCACCGTGTTAGTGCAGTCGCAATGCAGTTGTTTCTCTGTCTGAAATGACTTTAAATAACAGAGGATAGACAGGATACACAATACGTAATAAAGCAAAGAAAAACAGATGACACAGTAAGGAGTCAGAAAGTAGTATTAATAACAAACCTTCCATCCATGGCGTCACATTTATTGTCTCCCTAATTTTGTTTCCCCCTGACACCGGCCCATGGATGGACGTGAGAAGTTCTGGTCAAGTGGTAAGAGACTGTCAAGGACCTAGACACTAGACCCGGATAATTCTAGCCAGAATCTAGACATGTTCCGCTACCGCTGTCTTCATGTTGAAACTGGTAGTGAAAAAATAAAGTCGGATTCAAATATTTATCTCTGTAGTTGCATTTTCATAAGGGAAAAACCGCTATCCCAAAATATTATATTTATGGATCTTGATTTTACGAAAAACTCCTGACTGCATTATATTATCCTCCAAATTTTTGCATTCATTGACTATAGTATTAAGTGTTTAACCTTTAGCCCGTCCTTTGGTTAATTTTGCCCTTTGTAAAAATCACCTATTAACATTAGTGAAAATTTCGTTTAATGCGACCTACTGGTAAAAAATGATCCCCTAGCTTTGAGGTCATTAAAATCTTCGCCGAAGTACAATACCGCACTTTAAACAATTTTTAATTTTATTATGAAGTTCAGAAACTACTTGTAAAATAATTCACACTGCTATCAACCTCAAAGTTTTTTTGTAACTTGTGCGTGAATGATACAAAACAGAAATCAGAAGACACCGTCCAAGACTCGTAACTAAACAAAAGACCAGCACTTAAAACTAACTTCCATCGCATCAGAAACTAGTGCGACTCTCTATATATCAGAGTAGTCATATAATACATAAGAAGAGACTTGGTCACAGTGTAATGCCTTATAAGCCCACTGCAGCCTTTCAGAGAAACTTAGGATCATTGGGAGCCTTTTTCAATAGTCTACAGCGTGTCTGCACACAGCAGAATGTGTGGGTCCCTTCACTATACTTGCCTCTCCACTACTCATAAGGCTCATGGTACACTCGACAAGACAGAAGTTCAAAGAGAAGCACTTGATGCTTATATTCTGTATGTCCTCGAATGTTTCATTAATTTTTAGGATATTATATGATATGTATTGATGCATTTATAAAAATATACCAAAAATAAATAGTATATATGAATATTATATATACATATATATATATTATATATAATATATATATATATATAATATATATATATATATAACTATATATAAATATAATATATAAATATAAATATATATATATATATAAAAAAAAGTTTGTATGTTTCCCAATTCTCCCTGGCACTCGAATCGACCACAGGTCATTCGATTGGTGTTGCACTTCGCCTACCGCCTCCCCTCACCGAACCTAGGTATTTGTGGCAGGGCAACAGCTGATCAATTCGACTTCCTGGCCTCGTGTGTCACACATCAGAAGGAAGTTTTTTTTTTTATAATTTTAAATTTAAATACAGCATACATTAAACCTGGAACAAACAAGTGCGCTACACCATTGAACATGTAACAACAAAATAAAGTACAACGCTACGTATAACACAATCCAAAAAGAAAAAGAACAACTTCACACGGAGTACCAACAACATATCCAATGAATCTACTTTTAGCACACTTATACACCTATCCAAGTTTTATATACAAAACATTCTTAAAGGATAAAACCACACCACATAACCCATTAAAACCTAATACATCCACCCCCCCCCCACCAAAGGTACATTTAAAAAGGTCATACATATGTGTTCTGCAAGTAAAAAAGGTACCCCCCCCTCGACAAATACCAACAAAACAATGAACATACTACTAAGCGTCGCGGAATACTACTTGCTCTAAGTAACATTAAGAAAACTTTGCCCTAGCAAACAAGGATAATATACTCTAAAACTCAACACGGTGCAATCCAACCCAAGACTACTCATACACTATATACCCTATAGCATATTAAAACATGGACATACACCGCTACTTTGAACTCCATTGCATACCTTCTCCAACAAAGCATCTAAAATTTTGTAATTCACACAAAATCAATATACGATTTATATATTACGCTTACAAAATACTCCTTACATGTGATTTTTAAACATTACAATACAAAGGAACGACCCGCGTGAGTAGTGCTGACGGCGGCAGATGGCTCTGCGGCTGAGTGGCTCACTCCTAAAATCTGTGGCTGAAGTGGCTGCCCCTCCTTTTTCCCTAGGGCTCCCTTTCTGAGCAGACTCCTATTTCACACCTATATGCTAAAGACCATGACCTCTCGCCCTCAACACCCACCCACGACCCCCCCACACGCCACGACCCCCAATCACGAAAACCCCCACCCACGACCCCCAACCCCCACCCCCACCCACAACCCCCACACCACTACCCCCCCATCCCACGAAAAAAAAAACGAACCACCACCAAAACCTCACGACCCACACCAACGACCCCCCCCCCCCACCCACGACCCGCACCCCACAACCCCAACCCCCCCCACACGTCCCACCCCCCCACCGACCCCTCGACTCAACCCACCGGTCCACTACCGCCCCACCCAGACCCCACCCACGACTCTCACCCTTCCTTATCCCACCCATAGAAAAAAAAAAAAAATGTACCCCCAACCCCACGACCCCCACCCATGTCGCAAGAACCCATACCCATGACCCCCCCACCCACGACCCCCCACCCAACGAACCCCCCCCCCACCCACGAATCCCCACCTCGAACCACCTCACCCTCAAACCCCCCACCGCACACCTGCCCGACTGGGCGCCCCCACCCCATGCGCCACCCTCGTCGGCCTGCCAGCACCATCTGCAGCGTCGTCCGGATCGCGCCCCCACTCCCTGAGATTTTTTTCCGATTTTTTTTCCGAATTTTTTTGAATTTCATTTTCTTTATGATCTCCTCAGATCAAAATTTTGAAGGGTCCCCCCATCCCACTTTCAAATCAACCCCCAGTCCAATTTTTCGATTGTATTTTTGAAATTCTTATGAATCTCCATCTCCTCGTAACAAGATTTTTATTGGATTCCCCACTCCCACCTTTCACGCCCAAATATTCCGCCCTCCAGCTCCTTGGATCATGGTTTTCTCGATACAAGACTCCATCTCCTTGGATCAATTTTGGATTTCCCCCTGGTGGGTTACCCGCCTCCCACACACCCACCTTCCACCCCCCCAAATATTCCTCCTCCATCTCCCTAGATTTTTATAAAAAAAGGGTTTTCTCCTCCAGTCATCCTCGGAATTTTATCAAGGTTTTTTGGTTCCCCTCGGGGGTAAGCTTTCCAAAAGAATACCCCAACTTGCATCACAAATCCCTGCTCAAATTCTCGGATCCAAGTTCTTCTCTTAGATTCCCCCCTAAGGGGTTTTCGAAATTCCTTATGATTCTCCTTGGATCAAAGTTTTCTCGATAAAACAAAGACTCCATCTTCCTCGGATCGAGTTTTAGGATCCCCCTCCTGGGGGTAAGCATTTCCAAATGAACTCCTCCTATGGGGCATAATACTTTCTCTTACTACATGTCTAAACAAATGTGACGTCAACACCACCTGTGTTTACTCGGCGTCAGTGACGTCCTACGTGGATGACCACACATACATGCTGAATCTCTTGTCGAGCAGACAATTTAACTTAAAATGCAGGATAACACTAATAATAACACAACCAATTATTTCATAGACAACATAGGTGAAGAACATTTATTATTCACTCTTCACCCAGATAACCCAAATAATTTCATCATTTATTTCTGTTAAACCCACAACAATCCTTAATTTCTCTTACAAAATGATTCACCTATCCTCAAGTCAAGACATTTTGCCTCGTTTTAACTACTATTTCATCTCAGTTCACTTCCCCACGAAGTAACCTTCTCTCTCTCTCCTTCTCCGACCCTCCGAAATCCTCACACTCCCACCAACACCTCACAATTTTCACTCATAACCCACAATTTTTTCTCTGTTTTCCACTATTTTCATCAGAAAAAGTAATCACAACACTTACAACTTAAAAACCACATTTCGATAAATTCACAGTTCGCAATTTATCATATTACGAAGTTAATACGCACTACGCACCGCACTTTAACTTTGAAACAATTCAAAACCAACTCCTCATAAAATCATTTGAATGCTCACAAAAAAACCTTTGAACAATTTTCTTTTCCCCACAACCAAAAATAACACTGAAACACTTCCAAAATAATCATTTTGAGTAACCCTCTCCAAATACACCATGAATACTACTAAAACAACACACCACTGAATACCGTCAAAACACCACCAAAATCACCATAAACTAACATCAACAATCAGACTAACACCATTTTCACACACACCCCTCAAATCACTATACCCCGATGATCCCCCTCACCTCCAACTACGAACCTTAAAACAGAATCCCTTCTTTTCTCGGTAATCTCCTAGTTCGACAACAATGCCCACAACCCACAAAACAACAACACACCCACATCCCACAATTTATACTCACTTATCAGCAACTCAGATCGTCAACAAAACAACACCCACAAACCCACAACAAATAACAGCCCCACAGACCCACAAAACACCCCACAATGTGCAAGAAACCCACAACACGCCACAAAACCCACAACAAACCCGACAACGCCCACAACACCCACAAACCACAACACCAACTAAACCCACATCACCCACAACAACAAACCCTCTAATATAACAACTTTTTCGGTATCATCTAGTTCACAACAACACAGCCACAAACCCACAAACACCCACATCCCACAACACCCAACAACCCACATCACCCACAACCCCACAAACACCCACAACATCATCCCACTTATAACATCCTTTTCGGTATCTCTAGTTCGACAAACAACACTTACAACCCACAACAAACCCACATCCCCACATACACGTCACAAACCGACAACTAAATTACCCACACACCCACAATTTTTTTCTTTCGATTTAAAACTAATTTCATACAGAAAAAATCACATCAAACCAACCCACACTATAACCGCTTTTTCGGCATATCTACGTTCGACGACAACAATTACTGCACAAAACCTCACAGACGAGAACAAAACACACCACCAAACAACCAACCCTCAATTTTTTTTTACTCTCTCAATTTTTTTTCTCGTTTAAAAAAAAAAAACTAATTTCAATCAGAAAAAAAGTCACATCAACAACCACAACTATAACGCACTTTTTCCCGGCATCACTAGTTCGACAACAATACCCACAACCCACAACATACAAAACGCCAAAACCCACAAACCCACAATTTTTTTTATCGTTTTAAAAAACTAATTTTCTTCAGGAAAAAGTCACAACAACAACAACACACATTATAACGTCTTTTTTCGGTATCTCTTCTCTAGTTCGACAACAACACCCACAACTCGCAATAACAAACAACAGAGAGACCCACAAACAACCCACTACCCACAATTTTTTCTCGTTTTAACTAATTTCATCAGTAAAAAGTCCACATCAACAACACCCACTACCTAATAAACAATCTGTTTTCCGTTATACTCAAATTCGACAACCCCAAAAGTACCCAACAA
The DNA here is from genome assembly GCF_026875155.1 of Cherax quadricarinatus. Classification (NCBI taxonomy): domain Eukaryota; kingdom Metazoa; phylum Arthropoda; class Malacostraca; order Decapoda; family Parastacidae; genus Cherax; species Cherax quadricarinatus. The sequence continues at coordinate 24,886,516 of NC_069464.1, read as the reverse complement.
CCCTCATCATTCCCAATTTATCCCAATTTATTCTCCGATACAAATTTTTCCCTCTTTTTATAGAATCTTAAAATGTAAATACACATTCTCCCTACATTACTAAAATTCTAATAAAAGTCCTCTCACATACCATCTCCTTGTATCCACATAAATTATAATATACTCACAACAAGTAATCCTCACATTACCCAACTACAAGGTCGACATGTTTTTCAAACACCCCCATTATTTTTCCAAAATATCATTACTTTTCAATTCTATAATTTCTTTTTAAAATATTTCACACATTACCATTATAATTTCAGTAAAATCCATCCCCTTAATTTCTTAAATTTCTAATACAACCCTCCCCATAGTACCCCTCTCCATCCACCCACATTTCTTCACATCCACTCAACGCCATCTCCCAACACACCTCTTCCTGAAAATACTCACATAAATATCACATTTCACATCCACAAAATTGCAGCTCATCATCCACCCATCACAATCCATACCACTAAAATCACTGTATCCAAGTTATTCCAAAACTCTAATACCCACCTAACCACACACACACACAAACTACTACACAACAACACTAACACACACACACACACTCTACCAACTACAGACACACACATATTACACACACTCACACACACGACACACACAACAACACCAACAACACACAAACACACACACACGACACACACAACACACACACACACACACACATCACTCGATAGACCAGAGTGTAGTAGGAGTGTTGGAGGGTGATGGTTCTCTAGCTCCTACGTCCGTGATGGCTCGTCGGATAAAATATCTCTAGCTAGTATACGGAAAGAATAAAAAGGATGTTTTAAGGGGTGATGTGGATGAGAAATGAGATATGTAACATAGATGAGAAATGATAAATGTGGTATGAATATTCAGTTTGAGAAAAAAAATGTGTAAAACAATTTTATGTTTTGACATAAATTTGGTGGGTAAAATTGTATAATTTTTTTTGATGATGAATAGTTAACATGAACTTAGTAAAGTGATTGTGTATTAGTTGGAGGTGTGTGACTTAGTTCTGGTAATGTCTCATGACATGGTAAATTTTTTTTTGTGCTTATGTCTTATTTTTGGTGATCTTGGTGATGAGTGTTGATAGATGATGGTAAACATGTTATGGAATTGGTGAACGTGATTTTTTGTGTGAATGTTTATAAAAATGAGTGTTTTCTGTGATCTTAGTTGACTTAGTTCTGGTAATGTCTCATGACATGGTAATTTTTTTTTTTTGCTTATGTCTTATATTTATTGTCAATATGACAATTATACATTTTGGTGTATTTCATAGTCATGAAGTGTATGTCTTAGTGAGGTGAATGACTTAGAGTTGTGAGTGTATGTCACATGTCATAAATTTTGCGATTGAAATGTATAAGTTGTGGTGTCTGTGTATTAATTTTATTTTTGGGTGGTGAAGAGATGTTATACAGGTGACAAATTATGTTATAGATGTTGGTGGAAGTGACGTGGAATTTTTGTGTAAGTCTAAATTTATGGTGCGAATTTTTGAAAAATAAGTGTTTTTCAGTGATCATATAGTTTTGATAAGCAAATCTTATGATTTTGGTGATCATGGTGATGATGTTGATAGATGATAGAAAACATGATATGGAAGATTGGTGATCGTGATTTTGTGCAATATTATAAAATGAGTGTTTTCTGTGATATTAGTGGTGGTTATAAAATCTGGAAATTGTCCTTGATATAGTGGTTCTTAGATAATGTAGTGTAGAGGGGTCAACAAGGGTGAACAGGTTGGGTTGGGTGTGATGTACCACCAAGTAAACCACAGATGGGAGTGTGACGTCACTGTAGGTGACCTGCGCCGGTCTGTAGGTGTGACATCGTGTGTTTTGGGTTAGTGAGTGAGTGGCGAATAGATATTGTCAATCTGATTGTTTGTGTTAATGTGTAATATAAAAGAGTGTTTTCTGTGATAATTAGAGATTTTTGAGGTAAGTGAACATGGGTGATGTTGTTGTGTTGTCTTAGATTTATGTGGTACAATGATATGTTTTCAGTTGATGGTGAATCATGTACTAAGTGTTTGCATATTAGGTTTTGTGTTCAAGTTTTTTTTTTTTTTTTTTGCGCCATGGAAGGAGTTCTTGGTTATCAGTGATTTGAGGGAAGTTCTATAAGAATGGATGTTAGCTGGTGATGCCTAAACTTAGATTCTGGTGATTGACGTGTTTGGTAGTAATTCAGTGGTGAATTGGTAGTAATCATAGTGTTTTGGGAGTATCGGAGGGTTTGAAGGTGTATTTTTTTGAAGTGTTCAATGATGTGCAGATTATTTTTTGAAGAGATCAGTGGTGTTTTGGTGATATTCAGAATTGGTTCAAAGTTAGTCAGTGTGTTAGATATGGTAATGTCTCATGTCATAAGTGTATGAGTTAGTTTTTTTTTTGTGCATTAAAAAAAAAAATGTTGTAAAGTCAGGAGCATGATGGAGGAGTTTGGGTGGATAGAGATTAATTTCCAGTTAATGAAATGTGTAAGTGTGAAGGAGAATGTAAATTGGTGGTTGAAAAGAGAATATAAAATGTATGTGATCTTAGTATTAGTATAGATAGTTTTAGTGACTTCGTTATGATGAAGTTATTAAAGAATGGTTACACAAATGTAGTGATCTTAGTGGAGGGGTTATAGAATTATGGTAAACATCTTGATTGTGGTGATCTTAGATATTGGAGATATAACAGGTTGAAACAAGTAAATTCCTCTCGTTAATTAATGGAAGTAATAGTGTGGTGTGATGTCGCTGAACGCCAAGTAAACGCAGATGAAGTGTGATGTCAAGGAGGAATGTGTGGTGGTAGAGAGAGGATTGTATTAGTATATTGTATGAGTTTGTGGATTGTGATTTATTTGTGTGAATTAATAAAAAATGAGTGTTTTCTGCGATCTTAGTGGATTTGAGGTGAGTGGGACGTCTTGGTTATATGATTTTGAGGGGATTTCTATAAAATGGGTGTTAGTTGGTGGTGTTGCTCTTAGTTTCTGTGATTTTTAGTGTTTGTTTGGGCATTATTCGGTGCTGTTTTGGTAGTATTCAGTGTGTTTTGGGAGTATTCAAAGGAGATTAATGATGTTTTTTTGAATGTTGTTTAAATGAGATTTTGGAGTCATCGAAGTAATTGATGTTGTTTGGCGTCGTCAAAGTAAAGTGTGGTGTGTATGGGGTGTGCATGTGTAAGTTGTTGGTAAAAATGTTCTCATGTCATAAGTTTTAGGAGTTAGTTTTTTGTGAATAATGTTGTAAAGTCAGGAGACTGAGGGAGGAGTTGGGGATGCGAGTTTGTAATTTAATGAATGTGAAGTGTAGATAAATTAGAGATGATAAATCGATTTGGCGTATTCATAATGATATTTAGGGAAGGTCTTCAGTGTTTTTTGACATGTTCAAAGGTATTTTTTTGAGTATTCCATTGATTTATGAGAGTGTTCGAAGTAATCTTGGGGTTGTTTTCTGGAGTGAGATGATAAAGGTTGTGGATGGAGAGAAAATTTCTTAAGAGATTATTGAGAAAAGGGGGTCCTTCAAATGATGTATGAGAGTGTTTGAAAGGGAGGTGTTTAAATAAATGAGTGTGTGTGTGTGTGTGTGTGTGTGGTGTGGTTGTGAGTTGTGGTGTGTGTGTGTTGGTGTGTTTGCGTGTGTGAGTGTGTTTGTGTGTGTGTTTGTGTGGTGTGGTGTGTGTTTGGTGGTCATAGAGTTATTTGTGAATACATTGGAACAGTGATTTTGTGGATTTGAGATGGGTGGATGAGATGCATTTGTGGATGTTTAAAATGTTATTTTAGTGTGTGTGGTTCAGAATAGGTGTGTTGGGAGATGGGTGAGTGGATGTGAAAGAAATGGGTGAGATGGAGAGAGTATTGGGAGGGGTTGTATTAGAAATTTATGAAAAATGGGGGATTTTAACGAAAATAAAGGTAATGTGTGAATATTTTAAAAAAAATTTATAGAATTGAAAAGTAATGATATAATGGAAAAGATGAGGGTGGTTGAAACAGTCGCAGTAGTTTTGGTAGTGAGATTACTTGTTGTGAGTATAATATTAATTTATGTGGGATATCCAGGAGATGGGAATAGGAGAAGGATTTATTAGAAATTTTAGTAATGTAAGGGAGAATGAGAATTACATTTTATGATTCAATAAAAGAAGGAAAAATTGGTATCGAATAAATTGTGAATAAATTGGTAAATGAAGAAGGGTTGTGGTACTGTTGACGAACTAGAGATAAAGTAAAAGTGGTTAAAAGTTGTGGTTGTTGTTGTGACTTTTTCTAATGAAATTAGTTAAAACGAGAAAAAATTGTGGGTTGAGGTGTTGTGGGTTGGTGGGTGTTGTTTCGAACTAGAGATACCCGAAAAGACATTATAAGTGTGTTTGTTGGTTGTGACTTTTCTGAAGAAATTAGATAAAACGAGAAAAAAAATGTGGTTGTGGGTGATGTGGGTTGTGGGTATTGTATGTGAAACTAGGTGAATCCGATAAAGTGGTTATAAGACTTGTGGGTTGGTTTGATGTGACATTTCTGATGAAATAAGTTAAAACGAGAAAAAATTGTGGGGTTGTGGGTGTTGTGGGTTTGTGAGTGTTTTTGGAAAGTGGTGTTGAGGTTTGTGGAGATTTAATTTTTTTTTTTATTTTTTATGGTTGTCGAACTAGATATACCGAAAAGATGTTAAAAGTGGGTTAGATGTGTGGGTGTTGTGGGGTGAGGGTGATGTGGGTTTGTGGTGTTGTGGGATGTGGTGTTGTGGGTTGTGGGTGTTGTGTCGAACTAGAGATACCGAAAAGGTGTTATAAGTGGTAGTGTTTGTGTGATGTGGGTTGATGGTGTATGTGGATTTGAGGGTGTTGTGGGTTGTGGGTGTTGTGGGTTGGTGGGTGTTGTGGGTGTTGTTGACGAACAAGAGTTGTGGCTGAAAATATTATAATTGTGGAAGTGGGTGATGTGGGTTTGTGGGCGTTGTATGTCGAACTAGAGAATTCGAAAAAGAAGTGATTCAGTTATAAGTGTCGAGTTGTTGGATTGCGTTTCATGTTTTTTTTTTTTGCACTCAGTTATACTTAGTTGGAGGTGAGTGGATCAATCTTGGTTATAGTGATTTGAGGGGATTTGTAGATTGAAAATGGTGTTAGTCTGTTTATGTTGATTTATTTATGGTGATTTTTGGTGTAGTTTTTGACTGTATTCCATGGTGTTTTAAGTAGTATTCAGTGGTGTACATTGGGAGGTACTCAAAATGATATTTTTGGAGTGTTTCAGTGTTGTTTGAAATGTTCAAAGGTATTTTGTAGCATTCAAATTATTTAAGAGAGTGTTTTGAACTTGTTCAAAGTAAAGTGAGGTTCGTCGTGGCGTATTAACTTCGTAATATGTAAAATTGCGACTAGTGAATTTATCGAAAATGGTTATAAGTTTTTAAGTGTTTTGTGAAGACATTTTCTGATAAATAGTAAAACGAGAAAAATTGTGGGTTATGAGTGAAAATTGTGAGGTGTTGGTGGGAGTGTGAGGGTTTGGGAGGGTAGGGAGAAGGAGAGAGAGAAGGTTACTTCGTGGGGAGTGACCTGAGATGAAATAGTTAAAACGAGAAAAATGTCTAGACTTGAGGAGAGTGAATCTTTTGTAAAGAAATTATGGATTGTTGTGGGTATTAACGAAATAAATGTGAAATTATTTGAGTTATCCTGGGTGAAGAGTGAAAATATTTTCCCTATGTTGTATATGAAATACATTGGTTGTGTAATAAATAGTGTTATCCTGCATTTTAAGTTAATGTCTGCTCGACAAGATTCAGCCTGTGTGTGCGGTCATCACGTGACGTCACTGACCGCCGAGTAAACACAGGTGGGGTGACGTCACATTTGTTTAGACCTGTAGTAAGAGAAAGTACCATGCCCCATAGGAGGAGTTCAATTGAAATGCTTACCCCCAGAGGGGGAATCCAAAAACTCGATCCGAGGAGATGGAGTCTTTGTATTATCGAGAAAACCTTGATCCAAGGAGATCATAAGAATTTCGAAACCCCATAGGGGGGAATCCAAAAACTTGATCCGAGGAATTGGAGCAGGGAATTTGAGATGCAAGTGGGAGTACATTTGAATGCTTACCCCCAGAGGGGGGAACCCAAAAACCTTGATCCGAGGAGATGGAGGAGAAAACCTTGATCCAAGGAGATGGAGGAGGAATATTTGGGGTGAAGGTGGGTGGTGGGAGGGGTACCCACAGGGGGAATCCAAAAACTTGATCCAAGGAGATGGAGTCTTTGTATTATCGAGAAAACCTTGATCCAAGGAGATGGAGGAGGAATAGTTGGGGTGAAAGTGGGAGGGGGGAATTCAAAAAACTTGATCCGAGGAGATGGAGATCATAAGAAATTAAAAAAAAAATCGAAAAAATTGGGATGGGTGTGAAAGTGGGAGGGGGAACCTCAAAAATTTGATCCGAGGAGATCATAAGAAAATGAAATTCAAAAAAATTCGAAAAAAATCGGAAAAAAAATCGGGGAGCGGGGGCGATCCGGACGACGCTGCAGAAGGCACTGGCGGGCACGAGGGCTGGCACGCGGGTGGGGCGCCGGTCGGGCAGGCGTGGGTGGGGGTTGAGGGTGAGGTGGTCGAGGGTGGGGGTCGTGGGTGGGAGTCGTGGGTGGGGTCATGGGTGGGGGTCGTGGGTGGGGTCATGGGTGGGGGTCGTGGGTGGGGTCATGGGTGGGGGTCGTGGGTGGGGGTCGTGGGTGGGGGTCGTGGGTGGGGGGCGTGGGTGGGGTCGTGGGTGGGGTCGTGGGTGGAGGTCATGGGTAGGGTCGTGGGTGGGGTCATGGGTGGGTGTCGTGGGTATGGTCATGGGTGGGGGTCGTGGGTGGGGTCATGGGTGGGGTTCGTGGGTGGGGGTCGTGTCGTAGTGGGGGGGTTGTGGGGGGGTTTGTGGGTGGGGTCATGGGTGGGGGTCGTCGGTGGGGGGGTCGTGGGTGGGGGTTGAGGGTGGGGTCATGGGTGGGGGTCTTGGGTGGGGGTCGTGGGTGGGGGTCGTGGGTGGGGGTCGTGGGTGGGGGGTCGTGGGTGGGGGTTGAGGGCGAGGTCAAGGTCATTAGCATATAGGTGTGAAAAGGAGTCTGCTCAGGAAAGGGAGCCACTCAGGAAAAGGAACCACTCGGCCGCAGACCTTTTCAGGAGGAGCCACTCAGCCGCCTTCAGCACTAACATGACATACACCGCTACTTGAACTCATATGCATACCTGCTCCAACAAAGTCATCTAAAATTGTGTATTTACACAAAATCAATATACATTTTTATTTTACCTTACATGTGACTTTAAACAGCGGAAGGGAAGTTTTTTTTTTTATATTTTATTTAAAATACAGCATACATTATACATGGAAGCAAACATGTTGCTAAACCAATCAACATGTAACAACAAAATTAAAGTACAACATACGTATACACAATCCAAAAAGAAAAAGAAACACTTCACACAGGTGTTCCAACAACATATCCAGATAATCTACTTCAGCACACTTATACATCTTATGCCAAGTGTTGAGAAATGGCATTACCAGTTAAGTTTAAAGAGTTTGTACTTAACTTAGAAAGACAACTCATCGCCTGCACAGCCGCCCCTGCAGACGAGGTCTTGAGATGCTGTCGAAGTCATCTCTCAACGGGCTGTAAAGATTTACAATTTATAAGATTATAAATTACCCCTAGGGGGTGTTATGTCAGCATATTTCATTCACTGATGGCTGACAAATTACATACTTGTTTGGACTCAAAAGTCCACACCTTACTGCCGACTATAGGTTGATTACAAACTCCTTGCGACTCAAGAACTGCACAGTACCCCGTACTACAAGAAATTCGTACGTGAGCGGGGGGGTTTTCTTCCCCTTCGACGATATCGTGACTTGTTAAACTGAATTTCCTTTGGGATTCCACTCTTCCAAAGTCTAGAATACGCCACTGACACATTTCCCAAAAGTTTTGTCTTTATTTTACAATTTTACACTAAAAAACGATCACACTTCTTTTAAGTTTTTATTGTTTTTATAGATCTTTGTTCACACTAACGCACAATCGTTTTTTTTGGGTTTACCGGGCGTCAGGTCACTCTCATAGAGTCAAAAGTAATCTGAAGACCCCCACCCCTCGTACTGCCCTAGCACAAAAAAAAGTACCAGTATTTTTTGTTTCCCTTGCCATTTTTTGATGAACAAGCGAATTTTTAAAACTTGCGCTTAAGTAGACAAAAATGTCCACTCTTTACTATGGAATAAAAGGGAGCAGGTTTTTTCCTTTAAATTGTCCTCTAAAAAGAATTTCCTCTCTTTTTAAAAATACACCTAAACACTGGACTGAAGGGCAACGGTCGCTTGCCCACGTCGCATACTCGAGGGCATCTGTGATCAATTATCACGTAGCAGTAAAAAAGAGTTTCCCCCTTCTGAAGGGCGGGGCCCCGCAAGCAAAAGGGGGCTAAAGGGGCGAAGTGGGTTATACCCCCTTCGGGAAAAAAATTTTCCACACGGGGGGGCGGCAGAGTTCGCTGCGGTGAACTTTTTCTCACTAACATTAATTTAATTTTCTCCTCGCCACCACGCTCTTGTCTTTTCTAAACCCCTTTAGTCTTTGGTTCTGGAGAATCAAATTTTGTTTTAAACACTGTTAATTCTACTGACAGTTTTTTTTTTTCCCTTATTCCTACCCCTTTTGCTCAAAATCAACTGCCTGAGATTCCATTGCATCGGGATTTGGGTCACTTTTTTTCCCAAAAGGGGCCTTTGGGGATCTCGAAAATCTTTGCAAAAACCTATGTCCCCAGGTTTTAAAGGACTTATGATTTTCGGGAACCCCACCCCTTAATGTTTCTCTAAAAGGGTGGATAGTCTTCTCCCCAAATTTTCTCCCAACGTTCAATCACTTTTTTAAGTGTTAATTACTCGGGTTTCCCCGGTTCGAAAAAAAAGGATCCTCTATGATTTCTTTATAATTCATGGAGAACGGGCAAACCCTTTCTCCCAGGGAGTAAATGAGATGAACTTAACATTTCTAAATTTCCAATCAGGGTAACATAATTAAGGTCTGTTTTTGACTCTATTTTCTTTTCAGCCAAAATGATGGTTCTTTAAGTCTTTCTTTGACGGCAAGAGTTTCCTTAAACAACTTTTTTACAATCCCGATATTCTTTCAAAAACCCCGCCGTGCCATGGAGATTTAGGAAATGTATCTCCAACGACAACTGCTTGATTCGCATTTTTTACTTCCGTGACAAACATCTTGTTATTAAGCACACCACAACAAAATTCGTTGCATTACAAATCATCATCGGGACATGCCCTTCTGGGTGCGAACCTTCTAATAATTTTATAAAGGTTTCACAGACTGTCATGGCTCTTCTAGATGTACTGCCTATTGTGCCATTTAACAAAAATGTAAACCTTTAGGAACTTTTTCAACTGTTTTTGGTTAAAATTATTTGGGCCAGGGAATCTACCCCTTTACCTCAAAAAAGGAGTGATAACAAACTCTTTTAGAGGATATGGGGAAGGGCCGAAACTGAAACCGCATATCATAGTGACGACAGTAAACAGTCCCCTTTTTTGTTTTTTACACTTTACGACCTTTAGGTATCCATAGGATGTCGTAATGACAAATGTGTCCGCTACCCCACCTTAAAAACTTACTGTGGGGGTTTTGCACAAACGTTTTGTTTGCCAAGATTCTTGGGAAATTTGGTTATGGTCTTTTGGTATGAAAATTTTGAATTCTTCCCCGACATCTTTTAAACCTCTGAGTCGAATAAAGTCCAAAAAATTAATCCAAAATTTTTTTAGGGATTTTCTTTGTTTCCAAAATTTATATTTTTTAAGAAAAAACTTTTTTATTATTCCCCCCAGTATTTAAGGGTTCAAGACAAAAATCAGTTTTTTTCTTTTAAGAATTTAAAGACAAGGCTTAACCTTAAAGTTTACCCCAAAAAAAAAATATTTAGATCCCCAATGACTATTTTTGTTGTGTCTGCAGTATTTACACAACTTATTTCTGTGTGTTCAAGCAGACTGTTTCTTCGGGTAATGTGAGTTTTGCTGAGGCCCGTTTTTTTTCTTAGAGGGCCGTTCGGTCCCTGGAGCCATAATTTTTTATCCACAAATTTCTTATGGGGCCCAGGACAACATGTCAGCTGGGTTCTCTTGGGGAAGACTGGAAAAAGATAATCTCTCTCATCTCTTTTATTTTGCTACTCTTTCTTACATAGACCAAATTACTCTTTTATTTTTAACCCGGGGAACTGCTTCTTATCATCCCGATCCGGTTTTCTAGATGGGTACAAGTACTTTTTTAGATAGACAGTAATTTTTTACCTAAATAGGTGCTGTCATTCCAATTGGGGACTGTTCTGCCTTTAAGGGGTTACCCTGGCCTTTGAAGAATTAGTGACTTCCTTCAGCTTACTCTGTAACACCGCCCCTCCTTGGGTTTCACATCACAGAAACATTAATTTTTCTTTTTCCCTTTGACTATTTTCTGGGGAAAATTTTAAATTTTAGAATTGCTTAAAAATCCCTGGATTTTATCCAATGCTTTCATTTTTAGAGGGGAATTCCATCCCATCCCCTTTTTTAGCTTCCCTGCTCTTTCAAAGCATTTTTCCCTTTTTTGGAATTGGTGAGACGGTCCTAAGGTCAAAAAATTTTGAACCTCTGTCATAAACTACGTTATGATGTAGCTGATTTATTGTTTATTTTTTAGACTCAAATATCTTCCCGTGTGTTCCCAATTTAAGCCCACAATTTTTGCAATCAGGGAAATTTTAGTTTCCCGGGGAAAATTTTTTTGATAATTTTCCCTAAAATTTCTTTTAATTTGTATTTCCCATCCTTAGAGCAATTTGCTTTTTTCATCTCCCTTTTTGCTTCTCGTTAAATTTTAAATCTTCCCCTTTTTCACATACCCTTTAAGATTTTTCCACATAAAAATTTTTTTTAAATTTCTTTGAAGGGAATTTTAATTTCTTCAAAAGTGTATTCGATAGCTTTTGTAAGGAAGGATGTTGCACCAAATAATACTGATTTTAAAAGATAAGTTTTCACAGGACTTGAGGTCTTGGATTTTAGGCCACAAAAATCGAGTAAATCTCATCAATTTCTTTTTCCACTCAAAAACTTGGGAAATTAGCCTTTTTAGGGATATGGGTTTGTGCAAATTTTTAAGCACTCTCCAACTTCTCATTTTGAGGGGCCCGGGCATCAACAGCATTAAATTGCTACATCTTTTTTGCACGTGGCCCGCAATTATAACAACACTAGGAGTGGTTTTTAAACTTTCTGACTCCCGGTGCGGGGGATAGACTTTTTGGGGCTTTTAATTATTTCGACTATTTCCTCAATGAATTTATTGTCCAACTGTTCTTGTATGATATTATCATAGACAGTCAGTAGCTCTGGATTCCTCCTGAGCTCATGTATTTGTGCTTTCATCTGTCCGAAAGCCATGCGATAATTGCTAGGCAGATGTGGTGGATTTAATTTCCATGGTAACCTAACCCAGTACTGTCCGTCTTTATATTTGACAGTGTCCAAATATTGGTTATAAGTCTGAGACTCTTGTGGGTTTGGTTTATTTACATCAATACCTATCGCGTCTAAATCCCACAACTTATCAACTGGTTCATTCATTTCTTCCAGTAATGATAATTTTTGCTGTGGTACATGATCAGCGGTTATTCTTGTAACTAGTACATTTTCCACTGAATCAATATCAGCTTCTTTCTCACTTTGAGAGGGAATGGGACCACATATCATGTGGCCTCCTGCTGTTTTCAGCAAGTGAACATCATGTTTACTTACTATATTTTGCAAAAAACAGTGATAATAATCACTTCCAATGATTAAATCAATTGGACTAATTGTGTCCGTCTGTATGTCAGGACAGGCTAACTTGACCTTAGCTGCTTTCAGTGCTGCAACTGTTTCTTTTATTCCCTGCAAATCATCTACTACCACAGCTTCTACTGTCTTTTTCCTGTTTCCTAGACCAACAGTGATTCTGGATAGGTCATATGTCTGTTTACCAGAATTGTGGAAAAACCAGCTATATCTAACTGTATTTTGGCATAGGGTTGTTTATTCAGTTTCTGCAACACTGTTCTTCTTATGAAGGACCTTTGTGAGCCTTGATCAAATAATGTTAGCACATTGGTTTTGTGTAATTTATTAAATAACTCAACTCGAGCTATCGGGAGAGCAGTTGCTTTAAACTTATCTCTCACATTTAATGCTGTTGCTTGTTGACTTCCTAATTCTGTGGAAGTCTGCTGCTGTTCAGCAAAAGTATTTGGGCATAATGCTGTATGATGCATACCCTTGCATTTAAAACACTTCTTCAGTGAGCATTTACCTCCCTTGTGTTCACCTAAACACTTGATGCACCCTGTCAGCTGATGAACAAGTTGTTTACGTGCCTCCATTGATGTGTATTGAATGATTCGCTGCCTGGATGAGGTAGAGTGCGGTCGTGCTTTGCACCCCTCTACTGTTTCCCAGACGAGCTACTCAGTCAACGACATGGCGCCAGGTGTGCACAGGAGAGTGAATACTGTGGGCATTGAACTTATTAGTGGGGCTTTAACGCCTACGTCAGTCGATGTGTTATTGCCCAAAATTATACGAGAGACATATGGCATCAGAGACGAGGATTTATATGGAGTGGCACTGAACGGTGTATATAGGATTTTCGTGAAAGTGCTAACTGCTCAAGTGTACGAGGTTTTGGGTTTTGATCGTTACCAAGATGTCAGCTTTAACGTAACACCGGCAGTGAGGGTCAAGGTGACTGATGTATCACGACATTATTCGGGGGTTTAGCTCCGAAACGTGCCTTTTGGGGCTGATGAGGTAGATATTCGAAATGTTTTCGAACGTTAGGGAACTGTACATCTACCCCAAACCTGGCAAATGGGTAAAAGGTGCTTACACAGGATTTCCTGAGGGTTCTTTTAATCTCAAGATGACCTTAGGCATCCTATACCCTCGTATGTATATCTCGAAGAGTTTAGAACCCAGGTAATGGTTAGCGTATGCGGGGCAGAGACATACTTTGCCGACTGTGTGGCGAATATACCATATGGCGGCAGACGTGGCAAGGGGAGTATGGCTCCTGGGCCGGCAAGGGCGGAGCACCTGCGCATGAGCACCCGATCCCTAAGGAAAGAACGGGGGCAAGGAGGAGGGCGTGGTCGCATGTGGATAAAGAGGTAGTGCTCATCCAGTGGAATCGGAAGAAGTGGTGATCCTGAAATCACCTGGCCCATCAACAGTGGCTCCTGGGCCGGCAAGGGGGGGAGCACCTGCGCATGAGCACCTGATGCCTAAAGAAGAATGGGTGCAAGGAGGAGGGTGTGGTCGCATGTGAAGTGAAGAGGTGGTGGCTCCTCCTGGGGAATCGGAAGAAGTGGTGATCCATGAATCACCGGGCCCATCAACAGTACAGTTGTCAAGGAGGAGGTACGGGAAAGGGCGCAGCAGTGAAGGCTATTGAGGAGGAGTTGGAGACGGTGATACAGTATGTTACAGTCTACGGAGGTGGAGTTACAGCGAACAAGCCCCTGGGATCGGGGCAGTGTGTGTGGGAAGGGGAGGATCGGGTGGCACCTGTGGTGGACAGTGCGAGTGCCATGGAAGGGCATTGAGGCGGATTAAGGGTGGTACAGGTGGAAGTCCATTGTCTGGCTCCCAGGACTCAGATATGGAAACTGAGGGAGCTACAAGGAAAAGGGCAGCAGCGTCAGATTCGGACGATGTTCTGACGCCGGCGCAAAGGCCGGGAAAAAGACATGAGTTATGGTACCCAGAGTGACTCTGCAAGAGGGCCAAAAACAGAAGGGTGGGGGGAGGGTTTGGGGTAAGGAGGGGGGAGTCTGTGAAAAAGGCACAGTCCAGGGGAACGGTTCTGAAAGGGAAGAATCTTGACATGAGGTGGGGAAGGAAACCTTAAACTGGCCTCAGGTGTGTAACAATAAATTTTAATGGTCTGTGTGATGGTGTTTAAACGGGAATGCTTCAGGATTTTTTTTGAATAGGTATAAGGTTGATGTAGTTTTTGTGCAGGAGCACAATTTTTAAGTTTGGGTCGTGAATTAGTGGTGCCTGGGTATCAGGCTTATGTGTTCCCGTCTGAGCGTTTAAAAGGAGGAGGGGGTGTGTTGATCAGGGAGGCGAGCCCGTTTGTATTAAATAGGAAAGAGGGGGAGGGGGGGAGAGTATTACGTGTGGAGGAGGGTGGATGGGAGAGAGAGTGGCGTTTGTGTGTGTGTATGCCCCAGCAGAAAGTGACGTGAAAGTGAAGATGGATTTTGTGCGAGGAGCTCGTGTATTACCTACGCACGTTACCGTCTGTGGCGATTGTGGGGGGGGATTGGAATTGTGTAATTAAGAGGAGAGACGTGGAACCCAGAGGAGCGGGATATTTTTCCTCAGTCTTGGGGGCCTGCTTAGAGATCTTCAGTTACGTGATGCTTTCGGGGAGGTCTGGGGGAGGTGGAACATACGTTTAAAGAAGGGGTTATGCGGCTCGTTTGGGACAGGTTATATTTATCTAAAGGGTTTTGGTAGAGTCTTTAAAACTATTGAGATGGTGTCTTCCGATCATAGGGCGGAAATTAGTGGAGGGGGGATGGGATGCTTTGGCTCGTAGGCAGGGAAGTTATTGGAAACTGAACACGATGGTTTTGGGGGATGGGGAGGAGGGGAAAGCATTTGCAATATTTTGGGAACAGCTCTGTGCCGACAGAAGGACGGGGGAAGATGTGGGTAGGATGGTGGGATAGTGTGGCTAAGCTACAATTACGTCAATTTTATGTGAGGGAGGGCAAACGCATTAATCAATTGCAGTAGGGTTTGTCAAATTACTTAGAATCTAAATTACGGAATTGTTACGAGGGGGGCGGTGGCCGGGGTGTACCCGTGGGAGGATATACACATGTTGAAGGACAGAATACGGGATTTGCAAGAAGAACGTTTTGCAGCTGTACAGGTACAGGGGGGGTTTGGGGAACGAAGTACTCTGGGGCGACAAGCCATCAGCTTGTGGCAGCGAGGACAAAGGTACGACAGCGAACGACTACAATACCGGGGTTTGCAAGTCATATCTTCTGTGGGGGGTTTAGAGAGGGTCGGGTTTTAAGGGACACCAAGGGGATGAGTGAAATTTGCAGATAGATGGGTTTAAGGAATACGGGAAAAGTAGTGGGGTGGATGGAGGTTCTTGGGAAGGTATGTGAGTATGTGCCGTGCGAACTGGGGAGGAGTGATCGGGAGGCACTGGGTGGGGTCATTGAGGGGGGGGAAATAGGGAGAGCCCTTATGGACATAGGAAGGGTAAGCACTCGGGATCGATGGTTTTCCTAGCGAATTTTATGTACAACACTGGGGTCTGCTTAGGGTTTCCTAGTAAGGTTAATAAATTTGCCATGAAAGACGAGGTAAGATGGAGAATCTCAGGCAACGGCGGTGGTGGTGTTGGCCCCAAAAGGGGTTTAAAACTGCAGAGTACCCTTCGGGATTACCGGAGCCATTTCGTTGTTTTGTGCTGATTATAAATTATTGCGAAAATTCTTGGAATCGGCTTAAATGTGTTGTGGGGAGGTCGTGTTTGAGTTTCCCGTTTGGTTTACCTGGTAGGTCAATGAGCGTGGGCCACGGGATTATCAAGGGGTTTCCTGGAGGACATGGAAAGGGGAAGAGGGGGGTTGGTGGGATTGGATTGCAAGGGGCTTATGATAGGGTGGAAAGAAAGGCTTTGAGGGATATTCTCCTACGACAGGGGTTTGGCGAAGAAATAGTGGGGGGGGTGGATACGGTTGTACTCAAACGCGAAGGTAAGGGTGCAAATCAATGGGGGTGTGGGGGGGGAGTCAAATGGAGCGGGGTCTTCGGCAGGGATGTCCTTTATCACAAATATTGTTTGCAGTGTTTCAGGGTCCCTTTTATAGGATGGTGGAGGATCGTCTAAGGACGGGGGGGAGGGATGGTGAGCTGAAGCCGTGGCCTGGTTTTGGGGGGCTATGTTGATGATACCACTATTTTGGCAAGTGAGGAGACCGGTTAGGACTTTGAGGGAAGTTGTAAACACTTTTTTTGGGAGAGCTACTGGGATGAAGGTAAATCTGGAAAAATCAATGACATGGGGCTGGGAGAGTGGACAGAGAGATTAGTTGGGGATGTGATGTTGGCAGCGGAGGACCGGGAGTCTGAAAATCTGCGGTGTCATGTATGAGGTGACCTGAGTGCTGCAAGGGTTAGCAATTCGAATAGGATGGTGGAAACAGGTGCAGCGACGGTTGGGAATGCTGCGACCTCACCATTTAACCCTTAGGCAACGTACAATTGTCATCAATGTATTACTATAAGGGAAAGTCTGGTTTGTTTCGGCTGTGATGCCGTTAACAGGAAAAGGCGTTTACGAGTATTCTTAGAATGTGTTTCAAATTTTTGGGGGGGTTCAGGTGCAACTGGTTGCGAAGGGAGGTAGTGACATTGCCGGTAAAGTAGGGGAGGGTTGGGTTTGTTGGGCTTGAGAAAAGCGCGTGAAATGTGTGTTTATTAAGAGGAAGTGATGAGTGCAGGTGGATGGAGGGAGGGTCAGCTAGATAAGGTACATGCTCACCTGAGGAAATGGGATGGAGGGGCGGAAATGAAGAATGCGAGACAGTGTTACGAGTCTTATGTTAGCCAGGGGAAACCCGGAAAAGTTTAAAGGTGGGAACTTTGTGTAAATTGTTAGAGAGACATGTAGTTGCGCCGGTTGAAGGGATCTACCCCCTGTATGCATGGGATGTAATATGGCGAAGATTTAGTAAATTAAGGATACGACCTAGGGCGCGTGAGGTTATGTATGTTTCCTGCATGGGATTTTGCCAACGGGAGCGATGCTCCGAGATGGAGGGTTATTGAGGGTGGGGGGTGTGGCAGATGCAGTGGGGAAGAGACTGTGTATCATGTCGTCTATTTTGTGAAGGTTTGGAGTGCATCAGGGTATGGATGCGTAAGGTAGTGGTGAGGGTGGGGGGTCAGGTGTGTCGGTATTGCGAGCGTTGAGTCTTGATATGAGTGGTGTGGAGGAGAGTGTGGTAAGAGGTTTAGCATATGTCATCGTGGACTAATTATGTTTTATGGGGATGAGGGGGAAGGTGGGTGGGGATGTGCTGAGAAGGACTTTGGCGGCGATGTTTATCGAACTTTGTGTCGCAATAGAGACTTTTGGGAAAAGGTGGGAAGAGTATTTTTCTGAGGGTTATAGAGGACTAAAAATAGGGAATTTATTGGCGTTATAAGGGGCTTTAACTGCTGGGGTTTATTAGGTTGGTAAAAAGGGGGGGTTCAGGGGATTTCAACGGACTACCTCCTTGGGAATGCGTGATGTGGTTGGGTGTGATTGGAGGTACTAGTGTGTGACCAGATGAGAGGTTGTGCAAGATAAGTTTTGCTTAGTTCCCTTGATGGAGAAGGTGTAAGGAGCAGATAAATATATTACATGTATTAATGTATAACCTATAAATTATATAACATGTATATTTCTTGTAGGGGTATTATGTCCACTTGCACTGGTATTGCAAATTTAATTTGAATTTTCATGAGAGGGGTTTTTCCCTTTTACTATTCCTTGAAGCACTGAGTTATTTTTTCCTTTTTTTTTAACGTGGTCCAGCATCAGTTTTGACGTAATTACCTATTATTATTATTCTTATTTAAGGTATTGTAATTTTGGTAGTCCTGTACCATTCATGGTTGTAAATAATGTTTCCTCAAGTGACATGTGTCATAATAAACCTAAATTGAGGATAATTAATGTCATGATTATTCAGGTTGGTGATGGGGTTAGTTTTCAATGTGTGTGTGTGAGTGGGGGGGAGGGATGATGGGTCACATGTGTTGCAGCACAGGTTTCTTAATAAGGCATATTGTAGGTCTGGTGTATTTGTTGTGAGTGGTATTATGGGGGATTGTCATTTAAACTTGGAGCATTATTGTGTTGAGTTGTAATTTTAGGAGTTTTATTTATAGCCATTTTGTGGGCCCTTTTTTATTAAACTTTATTCCTTCTTAAATTGTGATATGTTTTTAAAAACTTGTATATAGTAGACTGTCAGTGTTGCCTGGATTGTTTTGTGTTTATATATTGTTTTACTGATGTTGTCCTTGTTCATTATTTTATATATGTACCTATTAATATTTGTACATGAAGTTTTAAATAAAATATAAAAAAAAAGATGTGTATTGAATACAATACCCGTGCCCAATGTGTTCCATCAAAAAGTACAAAATTTTGGAGTACGTTTATGTGTGACAGTTTGTTTACTGTCTGTTGTATTCACAGCTTGATAAATGCCTATGTGGGATTTCCCATTCTGTGGTTTAGTGGGAGTAGGTATACTCTTTTTGTTCTGAGTTGAAGGTTTATTATCCACTGGATTTGTGGATTTTTCATCTTGTCTCGTTGCTTGCATGCATGAAACTATTGTTTGTAAACCATTGTTAATTTCTTCACAAGTGAAATAGCGTTTATTGAACATAATATTTAATCGTTCAATAGTTTGTGGTAACAACTTATCTTGTACAATACCACTGATAAACCAATCACATTGCCTTAGGTCATATTTAGCACCTAGAGATCTGAGACTATTGTCTAATGTGATTCTAAATGCCTGTAAGTCTGAAAAACAATGTTTGGGTGGCTTCAAACTTGATATTAAGACTGCATGTCTAACTCTAGCCTTGTCATCATCAAAGTAATTGTCTGCTAAGACACGTAAGGCTATTTGATAATTGCCTTTAACCACCGGAAATGACTTAATCAGTTCATAGGGTTCTCCTTCACAAGATATTTAAGGTAATTGAACTTAGCAATCTCATCTATGTCAGTTCGTGAATTTACTATGGATTCAAAACCACTAATGAATTCTTCATAATTATGACCTTGGAAAATAGGTAATAACAATGTAGGTAAGCTTGGTAATGGGACACTTGTTGTTGTTACAGGTGTAACAGGTGTTTGACCACTAGTTACAGTAGGTCTCTGTGACAGAGTTTTGCGGCAGATAGCCTGTACTCCTGTCCACCTTAATTGTTGATTACTAAAAGTATCCAAAACATTTTTAATTTCATCCTCAGATGGATCTGATTCAAGGAATTTATTTTCATAATGTGTATAGTCTGAATTAATTATTTCCAGACGTTGTGTAAATAATTCAAATTTGACCTCAAGATCATCAAAATCTATGTTTGTATCTTGAGTTAATCCTATACAGACTGAAATTAGATTTTCTAATTGTGTAATCTTAGTCTGTAAAGACTGAAACTGAGTTTTCAAACAAGCCATTTTAATGGTATACTGAAAATTCTAGCACCACACTTAGAGTGTTTAAAAAACACTGTACTGCTATAAACAGCTGAGTTTTTGTTATGCTTAAGTCAGCAATAATCGAGTCAGACACTACTGACCCACTAAGCTTAACCTCAGGGTCAATGACCATGAAGGGTACACAGTACATGTGGCTGGTGTTTATGGCTTGAGTTTGCTGTGTCAGCCTGACAACGATGATTAATCGTAAATAACGATGTTATACACTTCATTCACTATACACTATAAATGTCACTGTATAACCGTAAATCACACGTGAATATTACTTACACATATATAAATGCCACTGTTAATATGTATTTGAAAGCTTACACTTTATATATAAGTTCCTTTAATATAACAGGTAGATCTATAAGAAACAAACTTTAACACAATCTTGTCTCTTAATTTCTGTCTAAAAACATTATAAACACTATGTGTATATACACTCAGACAAATCGAACATCACTTGGGTTGTTGTCTTAACCAGCACTTCTTCGAGCTTGGAGCAGTGGATGCCGGGTGCCATCTCCCGTTTTCTTGTTGGGTGAGTCACCCAGCTCCCGTTTTCTTTGAGTGAATGCTGGGTGAGCGCCGTTTTCTCTTGGCTGCCCATTCTCTGTGATTGAGTCTTGAGGGACTCATTTATACTGATATATATTGCAAAACACTAGTTTTACAGCTTTTTTCGAAGGACCTTTGCTCGTAGATTATTTGTACACTGTAGTACAACATATTTGGACCACAGTGTGGCCTTTATCCGGTTCGAGCACGACCAATATGTTGAGAAATGGCATTACCAGTTAAGTTTAAAGAGTTTGTACTTAACTTAGAAAGACAACTCATCGCCTGCACAGCCTCCCCTGCAGACGAGGTCTTGAGAAGCTGTCGAAGTCATCTCTCAACGGGCTGTAATGATTTATAATTTGTAAGATTATGAATTACCCCTAGGGGTGTTATTTCAGCATATTTCATTCATTGACGGCTGACAAATTACATACTTGTTTGGACTCAAAAGTCCGCACCTTACTGCCGACTATAGGTTGATTACAAATTCCTTGCGACTCAAGAACTGCGCAGTCCTCTGTACTACAAGAAATTCGTAACCTACCTTGCTCTTGTAGCGTGAGCTATGGTGTTCTTCACACCTTCGACAGATATCGGTGACTTGATAGAAGCTGAAGTGTCCTTGGATGTCCACATCTTCCAAAGTCTAGGAATACGCACACTGGTACACTATGTTCCACAAGATTTGTCTTTATTGTTCACAATCTTATCACTAAAGAAGCTGATCACACTTCTCTTAAGTGTTTATTGTGTTTTATGAGATACTTTGTTCACACTAACGCACAGATCGTTCTATGTTGGTTATCCTGGCGTCAGTGTCACTCTCAGTAGAGTCAAAAGTAATCTGAAGACGCCCCAGCACCCCATACCGTTACTGCCCTAGCACAAAGGAAAAGCTGACCTAGTACTTTTGCTTCTT
Source organism: Cherax quadricarinatus (assembly GCF_026875155.1). Lineage (NCBI taxonomy): Eukaryota > Metazoa > Arthropoda > Malacostraca > Decapoda > Parastacidae > Cherax > Cherax quadricarinatus. Next base: position 24,865,577 of record NC_069464.1, on the reverse strand, counting down.
TGCCACTTCCTCGATGAAGCAAAGCAGAATGTTTAAATCTTGCTGTCTTAAGCATAGACAACAATGTCCACTATCTTTACTATGGTAATAAAGAGGGAGCAGGATTTTCCTTAATTGTCCTGCTAAAGTAAGAGATGTACTGTCTCTTATTAAAATACACTCTGCAACACTGGACTGCAAGGAGCAACGGTCGCTTGACCACGTCGCATACTCGTACGGCATCTGTGATCAATTACTCACTGTAGCAGTAAACAAGACACTTGCCCCTTCTGAGTGGGCTGGGCCCCTGAGAGCTGAAAGGGGCTGAAGGGCTGAAGGGGGCTGATATCCCCTCCTGGAGAAAATTTCTCAACACCAAGTTTTATATACAAAACAATTCTTAAAGAAAAAAAACCTCACCACATACAATTAAAACCTATACAACCACCCCCCCCACCAAAGGTACATTTATAAAGTCGTACATATGTGCTCTGGAAGTAAAAAGGTACCCTTCGGGATTTCCGAGCCATTTCGTTGCTTTGTGCTGATTATAAATTATTTGCGAAAATTCTTGGGAATCGGCTTAAATGTGTTGTGGGGAGGGTCGTGTTTGAGTTTCAGTTTGGTTTACCTGGTAGGTCAATGAGCGTGGGCCACGGGATTATCAAGGGGTTCCTGGAGGACATGGAAAGGGGAAGAGGGGCGTTGGTGGCATTGGATTGGCAAGGGGCTTATGATAGGGTGGAAAGAAAGGCTTTGAGGGATATTCTCCTACGACAGGGGTTTGGCGAAGAAATAGTGGGGTGGGTGGATACGTTGTACTCAAACGCGAAGGTAAGGGTGCAAATCAATGGGTGTGGGGGGGGGGAGTCAACATGGAGCGGGGTCTTCGGCAGGGATGTCCTTTATCACAAATATTGTTTGCATGTGTTCAGGATCCCTTTTATAGGATGGTGGAGGATCGTCTAAGGACGGGGGGAGGGATGGTGAGCTGAAGCCGTGGCCTGGTTTGGTGGGCTATGTTGATGATACCACTATTTTGGCAAGTGAGGAGACACGGTTAGGACTTTTGAGGGAAGTTGTACACACTTTTGGGAGAGCTACTGGGATGAAGGTAAATCTGGAAAAGTCAATGATCATGGGGCTGGGAGAGTGGACAGAGAATTAGATTGGGGATGTGATGTTGTGCAGCGGAGGACCGGGAGTCTGAAAATCTGCGGTGTCATGTATGAGGCTGACCTGAGTGCTGCAAGGGTTAGCAATTCGAATAGGATGGTGGAACAGGTGCAGCGACGGTTGGGAATGCTGCGACCTCACCATTTAACCCTTAGGCAACGTACAATTGTCATCAATGTATTACTATATAGTAAAGTCTGGTTTGTTTCGGCTGTGATGCCGTTAACAGGAACGGCGATCACGAGTATTCTTAGAATGGTGTTCAAATTTTTGTGGGGTTCAGGGTGCAACTGGTTGCGAAGGGAGGTAGTGACATTGCCGGTATGTAGGGGAGGGTTGGGTTTGTTGGACTTGAGAAAGCGCGTGAAATGTGTGTTTATTAAGAGGGAAGTGATGAGTGCAGGAGGATGGAGGGAGGGTCAGCTAGATAAGGTACATGCTCACCTGAGGAAATGGTATGGAGGGGCGGAAATGAAGGAATGCGAGACAGTGTTACGAGTCTTAATGTTAGCCAGGGAACCAGGAAAAGTAAAGGTGGGAACTTTGTGTAAATTGTTAGAGAGACATGTAGTTGCGCCGGTTGAAGGGATCTACCCCATGTATGCATGGGATGTAATATGGCGAAGATTTAGTAAATTAAGGATACGACCTAGGGCGCGTGAGGTTATGTACTGTTTCCTGCATGGGATTTTGCCAACGGGAGCGATGCTCCGAGATAGGAGGGTTATTGAGGGTGGGGGGTGTGGCAGATGCAGTGGGGAAGAGACTGTGTATCATGTCGTCTATTTTTGTGAAGGTTTGGAGTGCATCAGGGTATGGATGCGTAAGGTAGTGGTGAGGGTGGGGGGTCAGGGTGTGTCGGTATTGCGAGCGTTGAGTCTTGATATGAGTGGTGTGGAGGAGAGTGTGGTAAGAGGTTTAGCATATGTCATCGTGGACTACATATATGTTTTATGGGGTATGAGGGGGAAGGTGGGTGGGGATGTGCTGGAGAAGGACTTTGGGGGCGATGTTTTATCGAACTTTGTGTCGCAATAGAGACATTTTGGGAAAAGGTGGGAAGAGTATTTTCTGAGGGTTATAGAGGACTAACAATAGGAATTTATTGGCGTTATAAGGGGCTTTAACTGCTGGGGTATTAGGTTGGTAAAAGGGGGGGGGGTTCAGGGGATTTCAAACGGACTCACCTCCTTGGAATGCAGTGATGTGGTTGGGTGTGATTGGAGGTACTAGTGTGTGACCAGATGAGAGGTTGTGCAAGATAAGTTTTGCTTAGTTTCCCTTGATGGAGAAGGTGTAAGGAGCAGATAAAATATATAACATGTATTAATGTATAAACCTATAAATTATATACATGTATATTTCTTTGGTAGCGTATTATGTTCCACTTGCACTGGTATTGCAATTGAATTTGAATTTTCATGAGAGGGTTTTCCTTTCACTATTTCCTTGAAGCACTGAGTTTATTTTTTGCCTTTTTTTGTAACGTGGTCCAGCATCAGTTTTTGACGTAATTACCTATTATTATTATTCTTATTTAAGGTATTGTAATTTTGGTAGTCCTGTACCATTCATGGTTGTAAATAATGTTTCCTCAAGTGACATGTGTCATAATAATCCTAAATTGAGGATAATTAATGTCATGATTATTCAGGTTGGTGATGGGGTTAGTTTTCAATGTGTGTGTGTGAGTGGGGGGGAGGGATGATGGGTCACATGTGTTGCAGCACAGGTTTCTTAATAAGGCATATTGTAGGTCTGGTGTATTTGTTGTGAGTGGTATTATGGGTGATTGTCATTAAGCTTGGAGCATTATTGTGTTGAGGTTGTAATTTTAGGAGTTTTATTTATAGCCATTTTGTGGCCTTTGTTATTATAACTTTATTCCTTCTTAAATTGTGATATGTTTTAAAAACTTGTATATAGTAGACTGTCAGATGTTGCCTGGATTGTTTTGTGTTTATATATTGTTTTACTGATGTTGTCCTTGTTCATTATTTTATATATGTACCTATTAATATTTGTACATGAAGTTTTAAATAAAATATAAAAAAAAAGATGTGTATTGAATACAATACTGTGCCCAATGTGTTCCATCAAAAAGTACACATTTTGGAGTACGTTTATGTGTGACAGTTTGTTTACTGTCTGTTGTATTCACAGCTTGATAAATGCCTATGTGGGATTTCCCATTCTGTGGTTTAGTGGGAGTAGGTATACTCTTTTTGTTCTGAGTTGAAGGTTTATTATCCACTGGATTTGTGGATTTTTCATCTTGTCTCGTTGCTTGCATGCATGAAACTATTGTTTGTAAACCATTGTTAATTTCTTCACAAGTGAAATAGCGTTAATTGAACATAATATTTAATCGTTCAATAGTTTGTGGTAACAACTTATCTTGTACAATACCACTGATAAACCAATCACATTGCCTTAGGTCATATTTAGCACCTAGAGATCTGAGACTATTGTCTAATGTGATTCTAAATGCCTGTAAGTCTGAAAAACAATGTTTGGGTGGCTTCAAACTTGATATTAAGACTGCATGTCTAACTCTAGCCTTGTCATCATCAAAGTAATTGTCTGCTAAGACACGTAAGGCTATTTGATAATTGCCTTTAACCACCGGAAATGACTTAATCAGTTCATAGGGTTCTCCTTCACAAGATATTTAAGGTAATTGAACTTAGCAATCTCATCTATGTCAGTTCGTGAATTTACTATGGATTCAAAACCACTAATGAATTCTTCATAATTATGACCTTGGAAAATAGGTAATAACAATGTAGGTAAGCTTGGTAATGGGACACTTGTTGTTGTTACAGGTGTAACAGGTGTTTGACCACTAGTTACAGTAGGTCTCTGTGACAGAGTTTTGCGGCAGATAGCCTGTACTCCTGTCCACCTTAATTGTTGATTACTAAAAGTATCCAAAACATTTTTAATTTCATCCTCAGATGGATCTGATTCAAGGAATTTATTTTCATAATGTGTATAGTCTGAATTAATTATTTCCAGACGTTGTGTAAATAATTCAAATTTGACCTCAAGATCATCAAAATCTATGTTTGTATCTTGAGTTAATCCTATACAGACTGAAATTAGATTTTCTAATTGTGTAATCTTAGTCTGTAAAGACTGAAACTGAGTTTTCAAACAAGCCATTTTTAATGGTATACTGAAAATTCTAGCACCACACTTAGAGTGTTTAAAAAACACTGTACTGCTATAAACAGCTGAGTTTTTGTTATGCTTAAGTCAGCAATAATCGAGTCAGACACTACTGACCTACTAAGCTTAACCTCAGGGTCAATGACCATGAAGGGTACACAGTACATGTGGCTGGTGTTTATGGCTTGAGTTTGCTGTGTCAGCCTGACAACGATGATTAATCGTAAATAACGATGTTATACACTTCATTCACTATACACTATAAATGTCACTGTATAACCGTAAATCACACGTGAATATTACTTACACATATATAAATGTCACTGTTAATATGTATTGAAAGCTTACACTTATATATAGTTCCTTTAATAAACAGGTAGATCTATAAGAAACAAACTTAACACAATCTTGTCTCTTAATTTCTGTCTAAAAACATTATAAACACTATGTGTATATACACTCAGACAAATCGAACATCACTTGGGTTGTTGTCTTAACCAGCACTTCTTCGAGCTTGGAGCAGTGGATGCCGGGTGCCATCTCCCGTTTTCTTGTTGGGTGAGTCACCCAGCTCCCGTTTTCTTTGAGTGAATGCTGGGTGAGCGCCCGTTTTCTCTTGGCTGCCCATTCTCTGTGATTGAGTCTTGAGGGACTCATTTATACTGATATATATTGCAAAACACTAGTTTTACAGCTTTTTTCGAAGGACCTTTGCTCGTAGATTATTTGTACACTGTAGTACAACATATTTGGACCACAGTGTGGCCTTTATCCGGTTCGAGCACGACCAATATGTTGAGAAATGGCATTACCAGTTAAGTTTAAAGAGTTTGTACTTAACTTAGAAAGACAACTCATCGCCTGCACAGCCTCCCCTGCAGACGAGGTCTTGAGAAGCTGTCGAAGTCATCTCTCAACGGGCTGTAATGATTTATAATTTGTAAGATTATGAATTACCCCTAGGGGTGTTATTTCAGCATATTTCATTCATTGACGGCTGACAAATTACATACTTGTTTGGACTCAAAAGTCCGCACCTTACTGCCGACTATAGGTTGATTACAAATTCCTTGCGACTCAAGAACTGCGCAGTCCTCTGTACTACAAGAAATTCGTAACCTACCTTGCTCTTGTAGCGTGAGCTATGGTGTTCTTCACACCTTCGACAGATATCGGTGACTTGATAGAAGCTGAAGTGTCCTTGGATGTCCACATCTTCCAAAGTCTAGGAATACGCACACTGGTACACTATGTTCCACAAGATTTGTCTTTTTTGTTCACAATCTTATCACTAAAAAGCTGATCACACTTCTCTTAAGTGTTTTGTGTTTTATGAGATACTTTGTTCACACTAACGCACAGATCGTTCTATGTTGGTTATCCTGGCGTCAGTGTCACTCTCAGTAGAGTCAAAAGTAATCTGAAGACCCCCCAGCCCCATACCGTTACTGCCCTAGCCAAAGGAAAAGCTGACCTAGTACTTTTGCTTCTTTGCCACTTCCTCGATGAAGCAAAGCAGAATGTTTAAATCTTGCTGTCTTAAGCATAGACAACAATGTCCACTATCTTTACTATGGGTAATAAAGGGGGAGCAGGTTTTTTCCTTTAAATTGTCCTGCTAAAGTAAGAGATGTACTGTCCTTATTAAAATACACTCTGCAACACTGGACTGCAAGGAGCAACGGTCGCTTGACCACGTCGCATACTCGTACGGCATCTGTGATCAATTACTCACTGTAGCAGTAAACAAGACACTTGCCCCTTCTGAGTGGGGGGGCCCCGGAGAGCTGAAAGGGGTGAAGGGTGAAGGGGGCTGATATCCCCTCCTGGAGAAAATTTCTCAACCACCAAGTTTTATATACAAAACAATTCTAAAAGAAAAAAACCTCACCACATACAATTAAAAACCTATACAACCACCCCCCCCACCAAAGGTACATTTATAAGTGTACATATGTGCTTTTGAAGTAAAAAGGTACCCTTCGGGGTTTCCGAGCCATTTCGTTGCTTTGTGCTGATTATAAATTATTTGCGAAAATTCTTGGGAAACGGCTTAAAAGTGTTGTGGGGAGGTCGTGTTTGAGTTTTTAGTTTGGTTTACCTGGTAGGTTCAATGAGCGTGGGCCACGGATTATCAAGGGGTTCCTGGAGGACATGGAAAGGGGAAGAGGGGCGTTGGTGGCATTGGATTGGCAAGGGCTTATGATAGGGTGGAAAGAAAGGCTTTGAGGGATATTCTCCTACGACAGGGGTTTGGGGGAAGAAATAGTGGGGTGGGTGGATACGTTGTACTCAAACGCGAAGGTAAGGGGGCAAATCAATGGGTGTGTGGGGGGGGGAGTCAACATGGAGCGGGGTCTTCGGCCCGGGATGTCCTTTATCACAAATATTGTTTGCATGTGTTTTTAGGATCCCTTTTATAGGATGGTGGGGATCGTCTAAGGACGGGGGGGAGGGATGGTGAGCTGAAGCCGTGGCCTGGTTTGGTGGGCTATGTTGATGATACCACTATTTTTGGCAAGTGAGGGGACACGGTTAGGACTTTTTGGGGGAAGTTGTACACACTTTTGGGAGAGCTACTGGGATGAAGGTAAATCTGGAAAAAATCAATGATCATGGGGCTGGGGAGAGTGGACAGAGGATTAGATTGGGGATGTGATGTTGTGCAGCGGAGGACCGGGAGTCTGAAAATCTGCGGTGTCATGTATGAGGCTGACCTGAGTGCTGCAAGGGTTAGCAATTCGAATAGGATGGTGGAACAGGTGCAGCGACGGTTGGGAATGCTGCGACCTCACCATTTAACCCTTAGGCAACGTACAATTGTCATCAATGTATTACTATATAGTAAAGTCTGGTTTGTTTCGGCTGTGATGCCGTTAACAGGAACGGCGATCACGAGTATTCTTAGAATGGTGTTCAAATATTTTTGTGGGTTCAGGGTGCAACTGGTTGCGAAGGAGGTAGTGACATTGCCGGTATGTAGGGAGGGTTGGGTTTGTTGGACTTGAGAAAGCGCGTGAAATGTGTGTTTATTAAGAGGGAAGTGATGAGTGCAGGTGGATGGAGGGAGGGTCAGCTAGATAAGGTACATGCTCACCTGAGGAAATGGTATGGAGGGGCGGAAATGAAGGAATGCGAGACAGTGTTACGAGCCTTAATGTTAGCCAGGGAACCAGGAAAAGTAAAGGTGGGAACTTTGTGTAAATTGTTAGAGAGACATGTAGTTGCGCCGGTTGAAGGGATCTACCCCATGTATGCATGGATGTAATATGGCGAAGATTTAGTAAATTAAGGATACGACCTAGGGCGCGTGAGGTTATGTACCGTTTCCTGCATGGGATTTTGAAAACGGGAGCGATGCTCCGAGATAGGAGGGTTATTGAGGGTGGGGGGTGTGGCAGATGCAGTGGGGAAGAGACTGTGTATCATGTCGTCTATTTTTGTGAAGGTTTGGAGTGCATCAGGGTATGGATGCGTAAGGTAGTGGTGAGGGTGGGGGGTCAGGGTGTGTCGGTATTGCGAGCGTTGAGTCTTGATATGAGTGGTGTGGAGGAGAGTGTGGTAAGAGGTTTAGCATATGTCATCGTGGACTACATATATGTTTTATGGGTATGAGGGGAAGGTGGGTGGGGATGTGCTGAGAAGGACTTTGGCGGCGATGTTTTATCGAACTTTGTGTCGCAATAGAGACATTTTTGGGAAAAGGTGGGAAGAGTATTTTTCTGAGGGTTATAGAGGACTAACAATAGGGAATTTATTGGCGTTATAAGGGGCTTTAACTGCTGGGGTGATTAGGTTGGTAAAAGGGGGGGGGTTCAGGGGATTTCAACGGACTCACCTCCTTGGGAATGCAGTGATGTGGTTGGGTGTGATTGGAGGTACTAGTGTGTGACCAGATGAGAGGTTGTGCAAGATAAGTTTTGCTTAGTTCCCTTGATGGGGAAAGGGTGTAAGGGGCAGATAAAATATATAACATGTTTTAAAATGTATAACCTATAAATTTTTAAACATGTAAATTTCTTTGGTAGCGTATTATGTTCCACTTGCACTGGTATTGCAATTGAATTTGAATTTTCATGAGAGGGTTTTCCTTTCACTATTTCCTTGAAGCACTGAGTTATTTTTGCCTTTTTTGTAACGTGGTCCACATCAGTTTTGACGTAATTACCTATTATTATTATTCTTATTTAAGGTATTGTAATTTTGGTAGTCCTGTACCATTCATGGTTGTAAATAATGTTTCCCCCAAGTGACATGTGTCATAATAATCCTAAATTGAGGGTAATTAATGTCATGATTATTCAGGTTGGTGAGGGGTTTAGTTTTTTAATGTGGTGTGTGAGTGGGGGGAGGGATGATGGGTCACATGTGTGCAGCACAGGGTTTCTTAATAAGGCATATTGTAGGTCTGGTGTATTTGTTTGTAGTGGTATTATGGGTGATTGTCATTAAGCTTGGAGCATTATTGTGTTTAGGTTGTAATTTTTAGGAGTTTTATTTAAGCCATTTTGTGGCCTTTGTTATTATAACTTTATTCCTTCTTAAATTGTGATATGTTTTAAAAAAATTGTAATAGTAGACTGTCAGATGTTTGCCTGGATTGTTTGTGTTTATATATTGTTTTAACTGATGTTGTCCTTGTTCATTATTTATATATGTACCTATTAATATTTGTACATGAAGTTTAAATAAATATAAAAAAAAAGATGTGTATTGAATACAATATGTGCCAATGTGTTCCATCAAAAAGTACACATTTTGGAGTACGTTTATGTTTGTACGTTTGTTTATGTCTGTTGTATTCACAGCTTGAAAAATTTGCCTATGGGGGATTTCCCATTCTGTGGTTTAGTGGGAGTGGTATACTCTTTTTGTTCTGAGTTGAAGTTTATTATCCACGGATTTTGGATTTTTCATCTTGTCTCGTTGCTTGCATGCAGAAACATTGTTTGTAAACCATTGTTAATTTCTTCACAAGTAAATAGCGTTATTGAACATAATAATTAAATCATTCAATAGTTTGTGGTAACAACTTATCTTGTACAATACCACTGATAACCATCACCCTTGCCTTAAGGTCATATTTAGCACCTAGAGATCTGAGACTATTGTCTAATGGGATTCTAAATGCCGAAGTCTGAAAAACAATGTTTGGGTGGCTTCAAACTTGATATTAAGACTGGGATGTCTAACTCTAGCCTTGTCATCATCAAAGTAATTGTCTGCTAAAACACTAAGGCTATTTGATAATTGCCTTTTAAACCCCCGGAAATGACTTAAAACAGTTCTTAGGGTTCTCCTTCACAAGATATTTAAGGTAATTGAACTTAGCAATCTCATCTATGTCAGTTCGTGAATTTACTATGGATTCAAAACCACTAATGAATTCTTCATAATTATGACCTTGGAAAATAGGTAATAACATGTAGGGAAGCTTGGTAATGGGACACTTGTTGTTGTTACAGGTGTAACAGGTGTTTGAACCACTTGTTACCGTAGGTCTCTGTGACAAGTTTTGCGGCAGATAGCCTGTACTTCCTGTCCACCTTAATTGTTTTATTACTAAAAGTATCCAAAACATTTTTAATTTCATCCTCAGATGGATCTGATTCAAGGAATTTATTTTCATAATGTGTATGTCTGAATTAATTTTTTCCAGACGTTGTGTAAATAATTCAAATTTGACCTCAAGATCATCAAAATCTATGTTGTATCTTGAGTTAATCCTATACAGACGAAATTAGATTTTCTAATTGTGTAATCTTAGTCTGTAAAGACTGAAACTGAGTTTTCAAACAAACCATTTTATGGTATACTGAAAATTCTAGCACCACACTTAGAGTGTTTAAAAAACCTGTACTGCTATAAACAGCTGAGTTTTTGTTATGCTTAAGTCAGCAATAATCGAGTCCAGACACTACTGGACCCACTAAGCTTAACCTCAGGGTCAAAGACCATAAGGGGACACAACATGTGGCTGGTGTTTATGCTTAGTTTGCTGTGTCAGCC
>NC_069464.1:24831477-24854742 GCF_026875155.1 Cherax quadricarinatus | reverse complement strand
GATGTCTCGTTAGAGATCTTATAATGCTTGCAGGATTTGGAGGGAACTCAACTTTATGACCCCAAAAAAGATCCCTGCAAAATCCCCCAATATACATTTTAAACTCGTCGGGGTTTCCCTCCATCTTCTGGGTAATGTTAATTTTCGCCCCAGAGGGCGGGGCCAAGCACACAACCACTCAACTGGGTCCCTGTGAGGCAACTAAAGTAGGCTGGCAAAGGTCTACTCGGCCAAAAAGCGAAGAGGACAATGGAACACAACTAAATTAGGAAGAGATTGCGAATAGATGGGTATGATTTTATGTGGAGAATGTTCGATTGAAAGGGGCGTTGCCAAGACAGGGAGACTTGTAGACACCCTGTACTGTCGCACAGACGCTCCTGTCTCCCAGCTTAGTTCATATTTCCCCATGCTGGTGCGCCCCCTATAGGCTTCCCAATTCAGCCTGCCTGCCCTTGCCTCCCTCACTCACACATGGCCTAGCAGGAAAAGACACAAGGCCTACTAGTACCTCTCTCGTGTGAGGCCCTCCCCGGGAAATGGGCCAACCCAAAAGCTTGGTGCCCCCACGACTTTACAAATAAACAAAGAACCTCCAAAGATGTATCGTTTCACACCCCTTTAGTTCACCAAAAAAAATTTCGTTATAAATGGTGGAAGGGTGGTCACAGCATTGTTTGCCCAAGAGAGGAAGGATGGTAAAAACACTTCACTTCATAACCCATGCAAAAGCATCCGTCCTAAATGAGTTATCCTATTGTGTCTGCACTTTAGCATCCAACACAGGTACAAGCAGGATCCGCCGAAATTTGCCGAATTTTTCGAGAATTGTACCCCACACACAGCGTCCCACGCTGTTTCCAACCCACTTTTTTCGGTCACTTGTATGTTGCTGTTTTTGTTCAGCTCAGCACACGATTCAGCAAGCAAAGGTGAGTTTTGTGGATTTTTTGCATCCAGGTTTTCCCCCTGTTTTTTGTGGGTGGGAGGAGGAGGACTGGCCAGATGTCCTTCGCCATACACTCCTCACGCTCCTTGCCACCACATCCCCTACTCTCCCCACTACCACTCCCTCTGCTTGTTTTCGCTTTTTTTCATGTGATTCATTCCCCAGAGCGTGTTTTGAGTCCCCGACCACTCAAAGTACGGGATCAGCATGCCACGTAGATACGACACCACGTGGATCCGACGCCCCGGGGGTTTTGTGGACGATGTCACGTGGATCTACAAACCACGTGGTTCCCGACCCAAAAATGTCTCAGGCCTCATGCTGGGGTCTCTGCCTGCATCACTTTGACGTCACCTCCAATGTCTGCCGACTCCCCCCTCGAGTCATTGCTGAGTCAAGGCTGCTGCATCATCATCCCTGACTCACATGATGTCCCATGGTGTTCAGTAATTTTTAAAAATATTGTCGAAAGACTAAGAGAAGATAATGTCGTGTTTTAAATTTCCTCTCAGCAGTGTTCTCACATGTTGTTAAAACCCCATGTACAGCGTTTTTTTTTAAAGTTTCCTTTGGTCCATTTGGGTCTGAGCCAGACCTGATAGCACCACTGTGCAAGCCACCATGGACCGTGTTTGCAGCTGATTACCACCCCTGAGCATATGAGCCCCCTTGTACAGAAAGCTTTTATGCTCTCCCCCCTGATTTCGCAGAATAAACCCTGATGTTCCCATCGAGATTTGTTTCACTTCCCCTCCGACCGTCAAAAGGCAGTTATATGTAAAAAACAAGTCTGGGGCCCTTTAGACAAACCCTCTGCATAACCCCAAACTACCGAATGACACTCGTCAAGCCGCATTTAGCCCTGTCGGCGGCGCTTGTCACCTCTTCCAAGCTTCAGTGAGCAGCCCCACAAAGATGTGCACTTTGACTGCAGCTCGTCCACTGCAGTCTGGTGTTGATGTTATGACTCCCAGATGTTTCGCCCAGTGTCTCTGCCATGACTCGCTCCACAACTCGCTCCATGCCCCGCCGGCAGTGAAGCCCCTGCATACCATCGAAAGTGTCCCCCTAGCGCTTGCCAGAAGCCCCTTCCCATTGCCGATTTTGTCAAAGGGCCTCACTCGAGGGCCCCACAATCTGCCCCAGGTTGAGTGAAACCGCGCGATCCTACATGATGCTTCACGTTAAAAGGAGATTTCAAACCCGTTACGTCACAGTCGCCGCAGCAATGTCTCCTGTGTTGCATAATCCAAAGCAGGAAGGCGTTCAGTGAGCCCCTTCGACGCTCACTGCTTATGACCACAAGTTTAGACACCCCACATGTTTTTTTTTTTCCCCCCCTGTAGGGAAATTTTTTTTCCATTCCAATGTATATATATGTTTTTTTTTTTGGTTCTGTGCCGTTCCTCAGAGAGAGACCCCAGTTTCTTTTACTACCAGTATTGTCGTGTTGGGGGCGATGCGCGGTAGGTGGCCGAGTGTATTGAAAAGCCCGTACTGTCCGCACAGACAGCCCCTCTGTCTGCCAGTTTAGTTCATATTTCACGCCATGTGGTGCTGCCCCAAGAGTTGCCACTTTAGCCTGCCCCCCTTGCCTCACCTCACTCACACAGCAGCCCAGCAGGGAAAACACAAGGGGCCCATAGTAGCTCTCATGGAGGGCCCGCCCGGGCCTGGCCAACCGAAGCCTGTGTAACCACCACGACATTTACAAATAAACTAAGAACCTCCGAAAATGTATCATTTATCCCCGCTACCCGAATACCAAAAAATCCCTTTTAGAATAGCCCGTTTTGTTGTGAGGCATTTCGAGGGTGGGGGGGGGGAGGGTAAAAAGGGGGAAGGGCTATGGGGCATGGTGAAGGCAGTATAGAGGTCCAAGCCTGAACTTCTTTTTTTTTCATTCAATTTCTTTCATTTTTTTTTTTTGCATAAGAACACCTTTCAATGTAATTTGACCCCAAATTTCAATAAGATAGCTCAAAAAACAACTGAGAAAAAAAAATTTTTACTAAAAATCATACATATTTAACTGGTATTTTCGTAAAAAAGGGACTTGGAGAACTGTTTTTTTACTATCTACCATAAAAACAAAGTAAACTGTATTTCGATGATTATCCCACCCGTAAATTTTTCCTTTCTTCATTCTTAAAAAAATAAAGTTTTTGGTTTTGACATTCACCAATTTTCTGACTTTTGTCCTTGCAAAATCAAAAACAAATTATATATCTCAGTTTACACTCACCACTTGTAAAAAAATCTTCCTTTATTTCTCTGTGAATTTCATTGCGTTCCCGCTATTATTAACGAAAATACAGTCATATTTTGTGAATAACTTCTTCCGAGAAATCCGCAAAAAAGCCGGACCACCGATTTTTTTTTTTTTGAGAAAAAGCATTTTTCTCACTTCTAGTCATTATGAGGGATATCAAGTTACCCATGTCCATTTTCTTTAATTAACACCAGGAGGTAAAGAAGGGGAATGGAATCATCCCTACTGGGGAATTTTATTTTCCCGTAGGGAAAGCTCTGGAATTGCCCAAAATTTTTTTTTTCATTTTGGAGTATTTACCATTATTTTTTGTTATTATATTGTTTACTTGTCATATTAGACAATTGTGATAGTAAATAAGCGTAGAAGCTATAATAGCGTTATAAATTTAAGCATATTCCCCCGGCCATCCCCAACGGAATTTTCCCTGACCAGCAAAATGTTGCCAGGGGGTTTCCCGATTTGGGTGGAAGTTTGTAAATCCCCCACTGTATTAGATGCCAATCTAATATTATCTTAGAAAGAAGAATACCAAAATACACAAAAAAAAAAGGAAAAAAAAAAATTTAAAAAAGCTAAGGCGAGAACACCACAGCGGGGGGTGACGTCACCTTGGGGGTTTTTTTAAAAGACCCTAATTCCTTGCAGGAATTCGTGAAAAATGATTCTTGTCCCTTGTCTTGCCGGAGTTAAGCTATTTTTTTTATAAAAATTAATTCAAATGTGAATTTTTTTGACAAAATTTATCGTTTGCGCTGACAGGGGTCGGTTTCCCCCAAGGAACCTTCGTGTGCGTGTACGGACCGACAGAGAATATACGTGTAAAAACTACCTTTGTGAAGGAGGTATTAATTTACTATTTGCAGTCACTCCCTGAAGTGGCGCTCATTGGAGGGGATTGGAATTGTGTGATCCGGCGTAGGGATGTTGAACCCCGGGGAAGTGGACACTTTTCTGGGGTGTTGGGGGATTTATTGACTGGGGCGGGATTGATGGACGTGGTGGGGGTGGGGGGGGTTGAGGATGAGCATACTTTTGTACATCGTTTGCGGCGGGACTTGATAGAGTGTATGTACCGCGTACCATCACACTTAAGAGCGGCCATATCGTGGATGTGGTGTTTTCCGATCTGTAAACTCAGCATTGTAATCCTTATAGAGAACAAACTTTGAATTAGAATTTAAATTTGAATTAGAGGGGTTCTCGTGGATGTAGGGTGGGAGGGATTACCTAGGAGTCGTAGTTATTGGAAATTGAATGTTAAATTATTGAAAGGGGATGAGAGTTGCCAATCATTTGCGACTTTGTGGGAGGGTTTGTGGGCGGAGGCACCTGGGAATGGTGACTTGGTTCGGTGTTGGGATATGGTGGCTTAGACACGTATCCGGGATTTTTATATTCGGCGAGAGTGGGAAAATAATCAAATCCTGTACGGGCTTCAAGGGTATTTGGAAGGACAGTTACATGATTGTTATGTGGGTGATGGTGCACGATACCCTGTAGAGGAATTGTTTTGATGGTGCTCGGGTGGTGGGAGGTTTGGAGCGAGGTTCTCTACAGGATCGAACTTTGGCGTGTGTGTTGAGGGAACAGAGGCAGCGTGAGAGGCAGCTACGGAAATGATAGGTTAACGTTGATGCAGGAGATGAAACTATAACGAGGGATAAAGTGTTGTTGACGACAGAGGGCATGAGTGGGTAGGGGTCAACAGACCAATGCCCATGCTCCATACTGTCCACCTTTGATTTTCCCTGACTTTAAGCCTTTAGACATATCGAAGGACTTCACTTTGTCAATTTCCAAAGTAATTGCCCTTCTCTTAGAATTGCCATAATGCGCTAAACAAAATCAAGTTATACAAAGGAAAAACTTTTCATATACTTTGAATCTATAAAAGATTTCTTGTACAAGTCAGTATTTGTAAGTGATACTGGTCCTGTGGGGAGCAGACAGCAGGATAATATGCACCACCTCTTGGGGCCCTTAAAAACAAAACAGTTTGGTTGTGTGTCCAAGGGCATCAACAACATGGTTGTGTGATTCTTCCTCCTCTATTTTATATACATTAGTCATGCAGATTACATGGGGACGTTTAAATATGTTGCCTGTAGTTATAACTTTTCTTCTTGACATTATGCAAGACTTCAACATCCCTTAGAAAGCCATTATTAGATGTACTAGTCATTATATTTTGTTGTTGCAGAAGTACTATGAAGTTCTATGTTCAAATAAAGCCTAGAGATAAGGCCTGGTTTCTATCACAACAATTTAATTGAACATAGAATCCTGGGCACCTGGTGGTGATCCTGCGCTAGATGCATCACAACATGGAGCGTATACTGAAACCTGAGAGGCTTAGGACTGTGGACCCAGCCATTCAACGGGCTGCTCAGGAATGGAAGCACTGGTTTAGACTTTTCGAAAACTTATTGGGAGCCCTTTCCTAAAGAAGTCTAGATAAATAAGTCTGCCTCATCCATTTTGTGTCACCTAAGCATATTGAGGTATTTTCTGAGGTGTAATACTACGAAGATTGCTATCAAAACCCTCAAGTTTCAGTATATTAAAACCTACAAATGAAATCTTTGCACGCTATCGCCTTGAACTCGCCGCCAGCAGATTGATGAATCCTTAGTGGAATACTTTCAAGCACTGAAAATTTTGGTGTAAGGACTGTCAATTCCAAGCAGTGACATCTGATCAGTATGTGGAAGAGTCCATCAGGGATGCTTTTATCAGTGGCCTGCAATCACAATTAATAAGGCAGCCGTTTATTGGAGGAATAAAAATCTCGACTTAGCGCTGCCTTTGACCAGGCAAGAGCTCTAGATTCTGCCCAGAAGTAATTTTGAAGTATTTACAGTTACCACTCAGCCTTCTCGAGTTGTAAGTGCTGCAATTTCGACCTAAGACTCTTGCATGAATTCTGTGGAACCTGCTCTCCAGTGACAGCAGCAGCTGGTACGGGTGTTTCTTTTTGTGGTTTTATTCTAGACATCCAAGTCCAAGTGTCCTGCTCGTGAAGCAATGTGCCATAATGCCACAAGAAAGGTCACTTTGCAAAAGTATGTCGTGCTTATTGCATCAACAAGAGCTAGTTGCCTCCACACATTCCAGTGATCATGCGAATCTAGCAACAGTGACTTCTATGGTACTCCTAAATTCACTGTCAAAGGCAGTTGTGAAAGTTTATTCATCAATAGGAACTGAAAGTAGATGGTCTTATTGATAGTGGCAGCTCAGAGAGATTCATCAACTTGACTTAGTTAAACGCCACTCCTGACTGGTTACATCACTCAGAGGTACTGTTTCACAATCGGCATCAACATCTCTCTCTATCAGACCTTAGGTTTTGTAAGGTAAACATTCAGACTTAATGGAAAAGGGATTATCAAGAAGTACATTTAGTTATTCTTGCAAACTGTGCTCTGTTGTTATCCTTGGTCAGGACTTTCAGAAGCTGCTTGGTAGTGTCATCCTTAACATATGGAAGGTGAACTGCCTTCCTCTTGTTTGTCTGTGGATCTTAGCACTTTAAGGGTAGACCCACCAAAAGCTGTTTGCAAATCTTACCGCGGATTTGACATCATATATAGCCTAAGTACACGCGCTATTTATGAGGAACGGATGTTCATTGAGAAGAAAGAAACTCAGAGATGGCTGAAGGAGGGTATATAGAAAACCGAGTGATTCCCCTTGGCGTGCACAGGTTAGTTGTTGTTAAAGATGGTTATTAGGAAACGGAGACTGGCTATCGATTACTCTGAGAACATTCAAACAAAATTTACACTTCTTGATGGGTACCTCTACCTCGAATTGATGATAACAGTGAACAAAAGTGATCAGTACTGTGTTTAGCACAATTGATCTATACAGAGTGCCTATTCTTCATAGTCCCTATAAGGGAATGAAGATAAACACATACCCGGGTTTCAGGCTAGTGATGGTCTGTATCAGTTTACCAGAGTCCCTTTTGGGTCACCAATGGGGTAGCCTGCGTCCAACGAATTATGGATTCACTCATTCAGGAAGAGAAACTCATGGGAACTTATGCGTATTTAGATAATGTTTTCCATTTGTGGCAAGACCCAGGAGGAACATGATGCAAACCTTTGATAAGTTTTTGGAAGCCGACCAAGAAGAAAATTATCAGTTACAATGAGGAAAGTGCAACTTTTTCAACTAAAAGGCTTTCTTAGCATCTTTGGTTATGTAGTGGAAGGAGGTTAATATTCCCAGACCCTGATACGAATACGACCTCTCGGGAAATTACAATGCCCAAGACAAAAAGTCACTCCGGAGGAACTCTTGGTCTCTTGCTTATTATCACAATGGATCTACTAACTATTCAAGGTAAAGTCGCCCATTGAGTGCTACCACATTTTTTTCCCTTTTGGTTTGGGGACCAAAGGAAGCAGAAAGCCGCTTTCCATACTCTCAAACAGGACATTGAATGAAAACTCAAGTAGTTAAAGCCATTGATGTGTCCCTTCCATTCGAAGTGGAAACGGAGCATCTGACATTGCCATTGCTGCAGTCTTATCTCAGGCAGGCGACCTGAAGCCTTCTTTTCGAGTACTTTTCAGGATAAGAAGAAATGTTCGCTGCTGTAGAAAAGGAAAGCCCAGGCCATCATAGAAGCAGTTCGCCACTGGAGGCATATTTAACTGTAGAAATTTCACCAATAAGGACTGACCACGGTCAGTGATGTATATAGTTCGACAAGAAGCACAAACAGTAGGATAAAGAAGACAAGTATTACGCTGTGTGGATGGAATTATCGTGTTACGACTTTGATATTCTGTACCGACCGGGTCAAGAGAACATCTCACCTGATGCATTCTCTGGTACCACTGTGGAGGCAGCTTGTCATTGATTTGCAATCACTCTACAGACTCCACAAGGCTTTGTGTCACCAGGAGTTACAGCCTGTACCATTTTGTCAAAACAAGAACATGCCATACTCAGTGGGTAAATGTGCGACATAGTGATCAGAGCATGCGAGTATGTGCAGAGTGCAAGCCAACTTTCATCAGCCAAGAGAAGACTCATCTCATAAAATCCACCCTGCTTTCGAAAAGATTGAATAAAGAAGATTTCAAAAGGTCCTATACCAAGCGACAAATCAGAATAGGTATTTCCTTAACATAGTAGATGAATTTCAAGGTTTCCTTTGTATTCCCCTGTGAACAAAAAATATGGATTGCTTCAAACTGTTATTAGTTGTCTTTCCACAAATTGTTCTCTATTCAGTACAGGGGATCATCGTTCATTCGAGTAACGAAAATAAACTCAGGAGTTTTTGATAGCAAAGTATTGCCTGCGAAGAACAACAAGCTCAACCCTCAGGCAATTGGTAATGGAGCGGTTCAATAAAATTGAGTACTATGGAAGGCAGTTAAAATATTGAAAGTCGCGCAATCTACCTGTTCAACACTGGCAAACTGTCCTACCTGTTTGCTCTTCACTCTAGTAGATAATTGCTGGTGCACAGCATACTAATGCACACCCATCATGAAAGACTCACTCAAACTATTCACGTCGTTCCTCTACGGGAGCCTCCGTGCCCACTTGGTTACGTCATCCTGGACCCGTTTCTCCTAAGAGTCAACTCATTAGGTTGACAAGACGGATCCTTTAGTGGAAGACGGTAGAGCTCCTGCAAGCTAATCCACATTACGCCCCACATTCGTACCAAAACTGGTATGAAGGACTACTGTTACCTACAAGACATTTAGCCCCAGTTGGAAATCCCCTTTCGTGTGGAATCTCAAGAACACCAATAGATGTGAATAGGATGCTTCGTTTTCTCATGAAAGCCCCTTGAGACTACCCCTATGGAAGTAGAGGTTTTGCTCCAGCATTAATCAAACCCGCTGGAAAATTATTCGAAACCTGGTGGAGAGGCTCAGGGCTACGAGGTAGGGACGTGTTACGTCGCCCACCTAACAGTTTTGGGAGATTACTGTCTCTGATATTTTAGGAAGGGGGAGATTGTTAGTGATACATGGTCCTGTGGGGGCAGCAGCAGGATATACTGCCACCTTCTCTTGGGGCCCTCTAACAAAAACAACAGTTTGGTGGTGTAATTGGGCGCCAAACACATGGTGTGTGATTCTCTCCTCCTATTTATATTATACATTAGTCATGCAGATTACGATCGGTGAGTTTAATTATGGGCCTGTAGTTTATAACTTTTCTCTTGTCATTGCAAGACATCACCACCCTGTATGTAGCCATTATTAGAAGTACTAGTCATTTTATTGTGTTGTTGCAGAAGTATATGTTGAAGATTCTATGTTCAATTAAAGCATAGAGATAAGCCTGTGTTTCTATAAAACAGTATTCAATTAAATTCGATGAGACAGACTACTCCATCTTAGTTGTTCCAAGACAATGCAGAGAGGACTGTTCTTAATTAAAATGGCTCATGGACCTGCCCAGTGGCCGGACATTTCTCGCCATTTTAAAACCTTAAATAAAATTAGGGAGAAACCTATTTTTTGGCAAAAATGTCCTTCAGATGTCACTTACCTATTGTAATCGTTGTAAAGTTTGCCAAACTGCATCCTCTCGAGGTTACCTCGCGAGTACTTGTCAAAATGCCAGTCTTTACTAGTCCTTTTGAAAGAGTAGTTAATTGACATCGATTGGTCCTTTATCACCACTTTCATCAGGGGACGGGGACATAGTATATATATTAAACATTAGGTTGATTATGCTTCAAGTTTCCCTGAAGCATTCACTTTAATGACCATAAAACCTACACAGAGGTGGCTGAAAAGCCCTGGTGTTCCTTCGTCTCCAGATAGTGGGCATCCTAGAGAAATTTTGTCTCTCGACCCGTGGGACCACAATTCACATCTGACTTAATGCAAAATTCCTTTACCAACTTATGCGGAGTGAAGCCTCTCTTCCCACTGTAATGGAGGATTGAGCGCCAGCATTTCGATGTTCATAGTCCATTTTAATGAAACTTTGACTCCATTAAACCTAAGGTGTGGCATCGTTACCTTAACCTGTGCTTGGTTTGCCATGAGGGAAGTTCCAAGTGACTCTTTAGGGTTTTTCACGTTTTGAACTTCTCTATTGTAGACAGGCAAGGGCCCATTGTTCCATCCTTCATGAACTATGGACTAATGCGAAGGTAAATGTGAGGTTCAGTCTTCTTATCAGTTAATCCTTGGACCTTAGATCTAAAACTTGAGGAGACCTTGACATAGTTTCGAAAAAACCTATGCTTGTCAATGGACAATACAAAAACCTTATTTTGACTCCAAAAGTCAGAGGAGAAGTCCCCCTCTTTAACGTAAGGGGGGAAGTTCTTTGTACTTTTGCCGATCAAGATCAAATAAATTATAGTAGATTGGAAAGGTCCATATAAAGTATTAAAAAATTTGATGAGGGAAAGTTGCTACCTCATAGAAGTCAAGGGGAACCTTAGCTTTGTATATCAAACATCCTTAAGAAATATTACCGAAAGAAATTCGGTTTAACTGCCTTAATAACTTTGGACTTAGTTTTGTCCAGGAACTTGATAAAACAACTGAAGAATGTATGGCTGTACATAATCGACAAACTCTAACTCAGACTATGGATATGAAGAACTACATGACTTGGTGACTCTTGACCAACTCGGGCCGCAACCATCATTAATATTAATAAATCATTTGGATGGACCATAAGAGACATGAACTACTTCAATGTGTGAGTAACTTTTTCAGTCATCTTTTCTGATATTCCATGTGTTACTACCACGGTATTCCATAAGATGACTTAGTGACGGGACAATCCTATCAAACGAAAATTATACCCAGTTCCAGTTAACCTTAGGGATGCATTTGACGAGAGGTAGACAAATTATTAAAACTAAAGATCATTGAACTCAGGATCTTCACAATTGTTCAACAGTAGTCATGTTAAGAAGGAGGATAATTCATATAGATTGCTATTGACTCTGAGGCCTTATTAATGCCTTATAACTCGGTGGGATGCTGAGCCTATGCCCTTAAATAGATAGCGATCTACACAAATTTTATGACTCTTCCTTCTTTTCAGAGATTGATATTGCACAGGCATTCATCAAGTAATGTTAGATCCTTCTTCTAAGCAGTACACCGTTTTTCCCTACACCCCAAGGAATGATGCAATGTAGAACTATGCCCTTCGGTTTGGAAAACTGCCTGTGCTACCTACGTGAGACTGACGGAAGATCTTGGGTAATATGCCAAATGTTTCAGTTTATTTTGATAACATTTACGTAATGACATCCATGGGGGTCAAGCATATCCAAACATTTACTTCAGTTTTGCATAGGTTACGCTCACATGGCCTCACTGCCAAGCCGAAGAGAGGGTTCTTGGGTATAACAAGATTAGATATCTTGGACTGATACTTTCTAATAACTCTCGCAGCCTCCCCCCAGTAAGATCAAAGTTTTATTAGAATTTAAAATTTCCCCCAAAAACCAAAAATCTCATGCGTAGCTTTCTTGGTTCGTAAATTTTTATGCATGGTTTATCCCAAACCTTACTGATCTTACAAGCTCTTATCCGATTTCCCTTTTAAAAGTCTGTGAAGGGAACCTCTTGAACTTTCGACGCAGCTCGGGAAAAGTTAATGAGTTTAAAAGCATCTTTTCGAATGACCCTATACTTAAGTTTCCCAGATATTAATAAAACATTTTGTTTAAAAACTGATGCCTCCAAAAACTGGCTTAGGTGAAATGTTACTACAATACCATGATGGTACTCCCTTCCCTGTATGCTTTCTAAGCCGGAAAACTCCTTCCCGCAGAAGAGATATTCCACCATAAAAAAGGGAAATGTTTGGCCCTTGTGGGGGGTATCTCCAAATTTTAAATTTCATTTGCTGGGAAAAATTCTTTTTAGAAACGGCCCACAAACTTTGATTTACCTAGAAACTTTAAGGGAACCAACAGTCGCTTTTTGAGGTGGACATTGGCACTCCAGGCTTTTAAGTTTCATATTGTGTATATCAATGGTTCATCCAATTATTTCTCTGAGTGGTAATAAGTCGTGACAGTCGTAGAAGATTTCTAGCCTTACGCGATTCCCTATATTAGAACTCTTCCTCGCCAATTCTCTTATACTCTTGGGACTATAAGTCTTGGTATGAGGGATTTGAGGGAAAAGTTCAATAGATAGGAGTAGGAGGGAGTATATAGTAACAACAGTGTCATTGCCGGCTACTTGTTAAGGTAGGGTAAGTCAAGCTCACGCTATTCCCGCCTTTTGTCCCCCTCCACGAAAGTGACATTTTCATTGCCGGCTACTTGTTAAGGTAAGGTAAGTCAAGCTGCCGCTATTCCCCCCTTTTTTTTACCCCACCCTTAAGTGTTTAGTTTAAACTGCTGGCTGTTTGTTAAGGTAGTGTCAGTCTAGCTCCCACTATCCCTTCCCCCTCTTTCTTCCCCCCCCTTCCCGAAGATGACGTGGGGGCTCGGGTTTCCAAACAGTAATCACTAGACTCACAGCTCCCAGCACTACTGTAAGTACATGCCTGCCTTGTATTCTAGTGGATTTATTGGTTGAAAGCTTCACTTTTGACCAATAATAAACTTAGTCCTTTCAGTCTTGCTCTAGGTTGACTGTTGTAATAATCACCACATCTTTTAGGTATTGTACTTATCATAGAGAGTGATTTCTTAAGCAGTGGGTAACCTGTCTATCTTTCCAGCTTGGATGACAGAGAGGGTCACCTGCCAATCAACGAGCAAAACTGATGGAGACGGACTAACATCCTTTACCCAAATAAAATGAAATATTTCCTTTAAAACCCTTAAAATCTTTTCGTCTCCTTTATGTTCCTCAATCAATTTATTCGGCCTTTTTATCCCATCTATACTTTTAATTATTTAAGATTTTAAGTTAATTTAAACTAACATCCTTCAAAGCTGTCAAAAAAAGTAATAATCTTTTAAATCTAACCTTATATTGATAAGAAAGTCTAACTTCTGTTTAGATTTACAATCTAACGCCTTTAATCTAAGCCATCTTATCCTACAGATTACACAAAATCAAAGAACCTTTCATAAATATAATATTTAATGGAACACTATGTATTAACAAAACAAAATACTCCCTTATTTTTCCAGAACAACAAGAAAATAATGAATTTAAAAACAATCCATGCTGTCTTAAAGAATATATATATAAAGTATAACAGGTACTAAAAAAAGACAACTCTGAATATAATTAATTTTCTTCATCTCACCACTCTAATGATTAAACTATCTCTCCTATCAAATTCAAGGTTGGAGGAGCAGCTATATTTCCTACAGCCAATAAAAACCACCATAAAAACCCATACTCAGTTAATATTTATCAAGCCTTTGCTAATTATCAAACTCCGCCTCCCTAAAAAGCTCGTAAATATATTTACCAAACAAAATAAACCTGAAGAACATAAAACCCTTTCCCCACCATCACTACTAAGGCCACATTTTAAACCCAGCCCCTCATGGCAACAAGTCCCCCTAGCAACAAACCCATATGGGCCACAGAAGCGTAAGCAATTAAAGATTTTATATGTACTTGACGCAAAACACATTAGACTATAACAAACCACCTAAAATTCCCAAAAACTCATTCACATCCAACAAAATATTTTATTAACCTCCGAAAACACTCCTAAAATTCGAATCAAACCATAGCCTCCTAACTTTAATAATACCCCAGCTAGTACTATTGATCCTGCGACCGGGGCCTCCACATGAACTTTAGGTAACCCTTTAAATGAAATATAAACAGAGGGTAACTTAACTATAATGCAAATACAGAGCAAAAATACCACAATAACCTGACACTTTGATAACCAACTATTCCGGCAATAGCCCTATATTTAATCTTCCATACTTTTTATAACCTCAAAAAAAGAAACTAACAATGGCAGTGGGGGGGGCAAATAAAGTATAAAACAATATGTAAATTCCAGCTTGGATTCTCTCAGGTTGATAACCTCAACCTAAAATTAATACCAACATAGGAACTAGTGACCTCTCAAATCTAATATAAAACATTAAATAATTTACTGATCTGAAAGTTAAAATTAAAACTAACAACAAAATTAAGTTTACTGACAAAAATCCCGCATAAAAATTCCCCATTTTCTTTACCATTGCTCTCCCGTAAACTATTAATATTACGATTCAAACCCTTAATACAATCAAAATATATCTTAAATAATCAGCCCCCATTATATAGCCTCCGCAAAAAAAATAAAAATCATGGTTTATTATTAATAATATTATAAAGCTTATAGCCAGCAAACCAATTTGAATCAACCTTCAATTCATTACAAATCTTATCAAAACCAAATTAAATATCAAAAACTTTAGCATACTAAAATACCGAATCTCCTAAAATAATCATTACATGCAAACGAACAATAAAAAACCCAATAAAGATAAACCAAGGCCCCTTCCACACGCAACCATAACTAAGAAAAACATTACAATACACCCTCCAACCGACCCTAGCCATATAAACTCTCATAACCCCAAACACATTTAACATAATAAATTCCAACCTTAATAAAACATTTAACAAATGCTTATGATTCGAAATAAATGCCCAGAACCCACAAAAAACTATAACTAAAAACCCTAAGACCTTCGATTCCTAATATCATCATATACCAAATATTTTTCTAAAATTATTTTAAACCCTTCACCTTCACAAAACTTATGACTTCACCTTTACGTAAATCTCACCCTTTTATTTAAATCACTAATTCTGCATTTGTAGACATCCCAAAATTCCTAGCAACATTTAAATTTTTTGAAATTTTGGATCTCTTTTAGGATTGTGCCTAGTAGCTCAAACGCAAACTGGATTATTTTTATCCATTCATTTTACTTCACATATCGACCTAGCTTTTTCGAACGTAGCACACTTTGTGTGATGTAATTATGGTGATTATTTCGAACTATTCATGCAAATGGGGCCTCCTTTTTCTTTATCTGTATTTATTCTCAATTGGCCGAGGTTTTTTAACTATGAATCATTTACCCTTTCCCGCTTAAAGGGGTTTGGGGTGTCCAAATTTTCTGTTTATAACAATAGCAACCGCCTTTTTGGGTTATGTTCTACCCTGGGGAAAAAATGTCATTTGAGGTCCCACCGTTATTACAAACTTATTTTCTGCCATTCCTTATATTGGAACAGATTTAGTTCAATGAATTTGAGGGGTTTTGCAGTTGATAATGCTACCTTGACTCGATTTTTTACATTTCACTTTCTCTTACCATTTTTAATCGCTGCAGCTACGCTTGTTCATATTTATTTATTCATCACTCCAGAGCTAACAACCCTCTAGGAGTGACCTCTTCTAGATAAGATTCCTTTTCATCCCTACTTTACATTTAAAGATATTGTAGAATTTCTAGTTATATTATAATCCTAGTCCTCCTAACTTTTTTTAAATCCATACCTCCTTGGGGATCCTGATAATTTTATTCCCGCTAACCCTTGGTTACACCAGTACATTATTCAACCTGAATGATATTTTCTATTTGCATACGCTATTCTTTGATCTATTCCAAACAAAATTAGGTGGAGTTTTCACTTTAGTTTTATCAGTAGCAATTCTTTGGCTCCTACCCTTCGTCTCTCTATCAAAATTTCAAGGTTTAACTTTTTACCCTTTAAACCAAACTTCTATTTTGAACTCTTGTCTCCACAATCATTTTATTGACATGAATTGGAGCTCGACCTGTAGAAGATCTTATATTTTTACAGGGCAAACTCTTACTATTATTTATTTTTCTTATTATATCATTAACCCTTTAATCACCCTTTTAACAGATTTACTCCTAGAATGGTTATTTAGTTTATTTAAAACAAATGTTTTGAAAACATTTAAAGGAAGTTTTTTCCAATACCCACCAATTTATAAATTTAGTTTATACTAAAATTAATTTTATTCCTATAAAAAAAATTAAAAAATTCAGAGATATAGGAAGAAATCTCTTTCAAACTATATACATTAATTTATCATATCGCAATCGTGGTAAAGTTCCCGCACCCAAATAAATGCAAACCTAACCATTACCAATTTTATATAAAATCTTAATCTTAGAACTCTACCCCCTAAAAATAATAATGTAGACACGCCACTTATAAACAAAATCCTAACATACTCAGCTATAAAAATTAACACAAAACCTCCTCTTCTATATTCAGTATTAAATCCAGAAACTAATTCAGATTTCTCCCTCTGCAAAGTCAAAAGGAGTACGATTTATCTCTGCCAAACAAGAACCTAATCAAACCATAGACAATGGGAATGTCAATCAAATAAATCACATTCTTTCTTGATAATATCTTAATTCTGTAAACCTAAATCTTCTAACTAAAAAAAACGTAAGATAATAAAATTAAAGCCAATCTTACCTCATATGAAATAGTTTGTGCTACAGCACGAAGACTTCCCAACAAAGAATACTTACAATATGAAGCTCATCCAGCTCTTATCAAAGGATAGACCCCTAATCTTAAACAACACAAAATATATAATACACCTATATCAAATTTAGTAATCCTGAATCATATGGATTAATCCTTAACAAAATTAAAGCAACAAATAAACCAAATACGGGCGATAAATAATAAGGTAAAAAATTAGATATTACTGGCGAATTCTGCTCTTTTACAAACAATTTCACAGCATCCGAAAAAGGTGTGAAGTAATCCTAAAAAACCTAACTTATTTGGACCTTTACGAATTTGAATATAACCTAAAATTTTACGCTCCAAAAAGAGTCACAAATGCCACCCAACTAATACACAAACCATTAACATTAAATATCTCACAATTGTAACAATCACAGCATTATTCCCCCAATGCTTTTACTTATAGAATATTTTCTATAAATTAAATTCTAAATCTAACGCATATTTTCTGCAAAGTAAATTTAATTCTAGGTACTCCTTCCAGTACACCTATGTTTACCTGGAGTTTACCTGGAGAGAGTTCCGGGGGTCAACGCCCCCACGGCCCGGTCTGTGACCAGGCCTCCTGGTGGATCAGAGCCTGATCAACCAGGCTGTTGCTGCTGGCTGCACGCAAAACCAACGTACGAGCCACAGCCTGGCTAACAGGAACTGACTTTAGGTGCTTGTCCAGTGCCAGCTTGAAGACTGCCAGGGGTCTGTTGGTAATCCCCCTCATGTGTGCTGGGAGGCAGTTTTGAACAGTCTCAGGCCCCTGACACTTATTGTATGGTCTCTTAACGTGCTAGTGACACCCCTGCTTTTCATTGGGGGGATGTTGCATCGTCTGCTAGTCTTTTGCTTTTTTTAGTGGGGTGATTTTCGTGTGCAAGTTCGGTACTAGTCCCTCTAGGATTTTCAGGTGTATATAATCATGTATCTCTCCCTCCTGCGTTCCAGGGAATACAGGTTTAGGAACCTCAAGCGCTCCCAATAATTGAGGTGTTTTATCTCCGTTATGCGCGCTGTGAAAGTTCTCTGTACATTTTCTAGGTCGGCAATTTCACCTGCCTTGAAAGGTGCTGTTAGTGTGCAGCAATATTCCAGCCTAGATAGAAACAATGACTGAAGAGTGTCATCATGGGCTTGGCCTCCCTAGTTTTGAAGGTTCTCATTATCCATCCTGTCATTTTTTTTAGCAGCTGCGATTGATACAATGTTATGGTCCTTGAAGGTGAGATCCTCCGACATGATCACTCCAGGTCTTTGACGTTGGTGTTTCGCTCTATTTTGTGGCCAGAATTTGTTTTGTACTCTCATGAAGATTTAATTTCCTCATGTTTACCATATCTGAGTAATTGAAATTTCTCATCGTTGAACTTCATATTGTTTTCTGCAGCCCACTGAAAGATTTGGTTGATGTCCGTCTGGAGCTTTGCAGTGTCTGCAATGGAAGACACTGTCATGCAGATTCGGGTGTCATCTGCAAAGGAAGACACGGTGCTGTGGCTGACATCCTTGTCTATGTCGGATATGAGGATGAGGAATAAGCCTTGTGCATACATCGAGTGCCACCGAGTTAATCTTTTCTAGGCATAAGTTGGGGTCTGTGTTGCTTAGTATATCTTCCCAGCTTATATCGGTTAGGACTTGGTTTACTTGGTCCCACTTTATGTTTTGTTATTGAAGTTGAATTTGGTGAATGCTCCCTCGTGACTAATCTCATTATGTCGGTCTGGGGCTCCACGCATACATGACTGAACCTCATTATGTTGTGATCTGAGTATATTGTTTTTGATATGATGACATTTCTTATCAGATCATCATTGTTAGTGAAGATGAGGTCTAGTGTATTCTCCAGTCTAGTAGGCTCTATTATTTGCTGGTTAAATTGAATTTTGTGCAGAGATTTAAAAGCTCGCGTGAGTGTGAGTTTTCATCAGAGCTGCCTCCTGGTGTTATTACTGCAACAATATTATTTGCTATATTCCTCCATTTTAGGTGCCTTAAGTTGAAATCCCCCAGGAGCAAGATGTTGGGTGCAGGAGCTGGAAGATTTTCCAGACAGTGGTCAATTTTTAACAGCTGTTCCTGGAATTGCTGGGATGTTGCATCCGGAGGCTTGTAGACTACCACAATGAATAGGTTTGGTTCTCGACCTTTACTGCTAAAACTTCCACTACATCATTTGAGGCATTAAGCAGTTCTGTGCAAACAAGTGACTCTGCAATGTACAGGCCAATTCCCCCTTTTGCCTGTTCACTCTGTCACATCTGTATAGGTTGTAACCTGGGATCCATATTTCGTTGTCCAAGTGATCCTTTATGTGGGTCTCAGTGAAAGCCGCGAACATTGCCTTTGCCTCTGCAAGCAGTCCACGGATGAAAGGTATTTTGTTGTTTGTTGCTGGCTTTAGACCCTGTATATTTGCAAAGAAGAATGTTATCGGACTGGTGGTATTGTTGGTACTGGGGGGGATTTTTTTTTCCGGCATTAGTATCTGTATCTGTTGGTTTGGAGTGGAGGCCATCGACTGTGGTTCCACTCCAGGAATGACTGGATTTGGTGTACGATTTCTGCCATTTCCTGCCAGTTTTTTTTTCCTTCCTGGCCACTAAAAAACCTCTCCTCTTGAGTGGCTGTGGCTACCCAGGTTTTCCATGGCCTGGATGTTTTGTATCTTTTTGTCCCCTTTAGATGGTATGCCTGGCAATTTAAGTTATAGCACAGTCTTTCCTGTACTGAAGAGGTACACAGTTCAGGGTGAAAAAGCGTACAGGAAGGGAGTTTGCATTTTCCTGTTGTCATATGGGCATGGCATTTTCTAGGGTGGTCATAGTTGCACGTCCCATCTGTTTTTCCAGATTTCCCATGCCAGCAGATACCGAGTGCATAGTATGTGCACAGGCTTGGTTTCCCTTTGCCTTGGGTTTCTGTGACTGGATTCCTGTTGGTGCATGTTTCCTGTCTTACTTCTATCCTCCCTAGCACCAACAATGGAGCTCCCACCAGTTGTTTTGGTAATATATCCTCACTATTGCTAGTGGAGTCCTCTTGTTTGCTATTTCCTGCGGTATTTCTAGTTTGCAATATTGGTTTTATCTTATCTTTGACGACACTTGTTTCCCTACTATGGCTCCTGTCCCCTATGAGGTCATTTATATGTATTCCTTCCTGCTGATAATTCCCGACTACCCGGACAAAATCTCCAGCTTCACCATTACTGTCTCCCAGGACAGCATCTCCAGCTTCACCATTACTGTCTCCCAGGACAGCATCTCCAGCTTCACCATTACTGTCTCCCAGGACAGCACCTCCAGCTTCACCATTACTGTCTCCCAGGTCAGCACCTCCAGCTTCACCATTACTGTCTCCCAGGACAGCACTATCAGCCCCACATTTACTGACTACCAGGACATCATCTCCAGCCTTACAGTTTGACTACATGGCCAGTATCAAGGGCAGTACCATTCAGCCCAGATTTTATGTTCCCATCTGTTGTAGAAAGCTTCCAGGTTGTCTATGAAAGCAGCTTGATGTTGACCTCTTTTAATACCCTTGTGATTTTAGTCCACAGATTTGTCTCATTTGGACATACCCAAAAACACTTCCCTGTTTTAATACTGCTTGTAGCTAGTTCTTGGATATCTGCACAAGGGGCGTGACACCAATTTCCACAAAAATGACAATTTATGCATGTGGAAGCCCGTTTGTTTGACTGACCACAGACTACACACAGCTTCATAATGATTTGAATGGTTGATTTACTGCAATTCTACTAGCAACCTCTTGAATATTCTATTAATAACCTCCTTAAATGAAGCTCTAGCTATTTGTATTTCTGTTTCTAACTGTTTTTGTATATTGGACAGTTTTACCGTGCACGTTCCTGGTATATATTTAATGTTTGTGTTTATAAGGGCGCTACAACCCCATCCATTTACAGTCTGCTTTATTGTCCAACGAAACCGTTTGAAACCAGTCAAGGGTTCGGACCAGTCAAGGGTTCGGACCAGTCAAGGGTTCGGACCAGTCGATCTGATCTGATCAGTGGGTCACTTATTTAAACCATACTGGTCGGTGATTTGAGCTAACACATGAAGGATCTACTGGAAATTATCTACCGAGTAATATGTGATTTGATTGATACAAAAGTATAACTTTGCGTGTTGAAGAGCCGGTGACTGCTGGCAACTCCTACAATGACGAACGGTCGACCTCAACCCTTGTTTATCAATCGCTGTATCTAGCTTTTCTATTTTTTTTTTCCGTCTCCACCACAATAAATGCTATATTATTACTATAGTTGACTGGTGCAAATTTTGGGGGAAAAGGACGCTTTTTCTGGAGTAATAATTGTTCTCGTTGTGTATATTGCGACCGCGGGGTAACTAGAGGTTATATGAAATTCACAGTAAGTCTGGTATTTCAAGAAAAAGAACTAATGAAAGTCACTCCACTCCATAAGTACCATTTAAAATACTGGTTTTTGCTACTACAACACTGTATTCTGCTATTCACTGGTATCACTAGATTATATGCGAGTACACTAGCAGGCCAGGAAGATTATTAAAAACAGCTGACTTGTGGTAAGTTTCTGGCGACTTCTGGCACCTTCCTCTATAGGCTTATCACTTCATTTACAAATTCACCTGTTTTCAAATGACACTTTAGCCTTTATCATCAATATACTAGGGAGATAAGATAAGATAAGATAAGATTTCGTTCGGATTTTTAACCCCGGAGGGTTAGCCACCCAGGATAACCCAAGAAAGTCAGTGCGTCATCGAGGACTGTCTAACTTATTTCCATTGGGGTCCTTAATCTTGTCCCCAAGGATGCGACCCACACCAGTCGACTAACACCCAGGTACCTATTTGCTGCTAGGTGAACAGGACAACAGGTGTAAGGAAACGTGTCGAAATGTTTCCACCCGCCGGGAATCGAACCCGGGCCCTCCGTGTGTGAAGCGGAAGCTTTAGCCACCAGGCCACTGTAGTATACACTATACACTATGTATACTCAATGTTATCAGGGAGACTTTCTTTCCTCTGACACAAAGTTCAATTATTATTATTTTTTCACACGGGACAGACCTATGATTCCCCTCTGACAGTAAACTCTGCTAGGTAGTGCACACTAATTCTCCTTTTTTGACTCAGTATATAATGTTTTCCGCCCAAGATTGGTTCCAGGCGCTAGAGGGATGTATCGTATAGGATTGATGACACAAATTAAAGTTCTAGCACGTAAGAGCGACCGTGAAAACACCAGAAAACCCGGAGCACAACGAGGCACGCTGACACTGTCACGACTTATTCCACCTTAAATGGAAGCGACAGGCGATATGTACATATTTTAGTTCTCATATCACACTAACTTACTAAATTGTGTATTACAATTAAATCCTCCTTCACAGAAACTATTCAATCACTGATACGTAAATAAATAAATTTTATTGTAACCCATTTCTTCTCACCCATAAACTGCACCTTGATCTAATATACTTTAACTTCTTAAATTTCAATAACTATCCCAATAAGGGTTATCTAATAATGACGGTATACAAACTGTTAAACAAGAGTAAGTAAGATTCTTCGTGTTGTATCATTTACAGAACAGGTTCCTCTAACAAGACTAAAATACCGCCAAATTCTTTGAATTTAAAGACCATATCTACTAATATTCAAGTTTTATTTTTTACCTTTTAAGTATAACATGGTATCTAATCCTGGTTTATATCTCAATTTCTCGGCCTCTTCCCTTTTATAATTCAACTTCCATTTATCCTCAATAAACCAGTTTCACCTTTTATTGTTATAAATCTCAATTAACCCTTAAATATAAGAATAACCCTAAACTAAAATACTTTTACTAAGCTTTTAAGTCTAACCGTGATTGCTGGCACAAAATTTCATCAAGCTTTTTATAATTTACTAAATCAAATCCTAATCCAATATTTAATATTCCGTACTACGAATAACAAAACTACTGTTGCATCATAAATTATCTGTATTTTTTATTTTCTACTCACTAAGATATGCATGTACACTAACTATAAAATAAAAGTTCAAGCAAGAATCAAACTTTTACCTTCTTCGACCTATTGGAGCAAGCAGTAATTCCTAATACCACATTTAATATTCTAAGAATAACTACTTAAATTAAATATTAATTTACAGCTGGCCCACTATAATTCTAACTCCTACAATAAGTATAGTGCCTGATAAAAAGGACAGTTTTGATAGAACTGCTCATGTAGTTTTGCTACCTATATTATGAAAACTTATTTTTCTTAAGCTTTAGTAATCTCTAAATCTTCAAATTTGCAATTTGATGTCTTTTTTCCACTATAAAGCCTAATGCAATGATGGTTTTTTCAACAAATCATAAAGATATTGGTACCTTGTACTTTGTGTTTGGAGCTTGATCTGGTATAGTAGGTACCTCACTAAGATTGATTATTCGAGCCGAACTTGGTCAACCAGGAAGATTAATTGGAGATGATCAAATTTTTATTTTTGTAACAGTCCCCCGCCTTCTAATAATTTTCTTTATAGTTAACCAATTTTATTGAGGTTTTGGGGTTG
>NC_069464.1:24814947-24830977 GCF_026875155.1 Cherax quadricarinatus | reverse complement strand
TGCAAGAACGCTTAATGCCTCAAATGATGTAGTGGAAGTTTTAGCAGTAAAGGTCGAGAACCAAACCTAGTCATTGTGGTAGTCTACAAGCCTCCGGATGCAACATCCCAGCAATTCCAGGAACAGCTGTTAAAATTGACCACTGTCTGGAAAATCTTCCAGCTCCTGCACCCAACATCTTGCTCCTGGGGGATTTCAACTTAAGGCACCTAAAATGGAGGAATATAGCAAATAATATTGTTGCAGTAATAACACCAGGAGGCAGCTCTGATGAAAACTCACACTCACGCGAGCTTTTAAATCTCTGCACAAAATTCAATTTAAACCAGCAAATAATAGAGCCTACTAGACTGGAGAATACACTAGACCTCATCTTCACTAACAATGATGATCTGATAAGAAATGTCATCATATCAAAAACAATATACTCAGATCACAACATAATTGAGGTTCAGTCATGTATGCGTGGAGCCCCAGACCGACATAATGAGATTAGTCACGAGGGAGCATTCACCAAATTCAACTTCAATAACAAAAACATAAAGTGGGACCAAGTAAACCAAGTCCTAACCGATATAAGCTGGGAAGATATACTAAGCAACACAGACCCCAACTTATGCCTAGAAAAGATTAACTCGGTGGCACTCGATGTATGCACAAGGCTTATTCCTCATCCTCATATCCGACATAGACAAGGATGTCAGCCACAGCACCGTGTCTTCCTTTGCAGATGACACCCGAATCTGCATGACAGTGTCTTCCATTGCAGACACTGCAAAGCTCCAGACGGACATCAACCAAATCTTTCAGTGGGCTGCAGAAAACAATATGAAGTTCAACGATGAGAAATTTCAATTACTCAGATATGGTAAACATGAGGAAATTAAATCTTCATGAGAGTACAAAACAAATTCTGGCCACAAAATAGAGCGAAACACCAACGTCAAAGACCTGGGAGTGATCATGTCGGAGGATCTCACCTTCAAGGACCATAACATTGTATCAATCGCA
Organism: Cherax quadricarinatus; assembly: GCF_026875155.1. NCBI lineage: Eukaryota > Metazoa > Arthropoda > Malacostraca > Decapoda > Parastacidae > Cherax > Cherax quadricarinatus. Next base: position 24,829,966 of record NC_069464.1, on the reverse strand, counting down.
GCTGCTAGAAAAATGACAGGATGGATAATGAGAACCTTCAAAACTAGGGAGGCCAAGCCCATGATGACACTCTTCAGGTCATTGTTCTATCTAGGCTGGAATATTGCTGCACACTAACAGCACCTTTCAAGGCAGGTGAAATTGCCGACCTAGAAAATGTACAGAGAACTTTCACAGCGCGCATAACGGAGATAAAACACCTCAATTATTGGGAGCGCTTGAGGTTCCTAAACCTGTATTCCCTGGAACGCAGGAGGAGAGATACATGATTATATACACCTGGAAAATCCTAGAGGGACTAGTACCGAACTTGCACACGAAAATCACTCACTACAAAAGCAAAAGACTTAGCAGACGATGCAACATCCCCCCAATGAAAAGCAGGGGTGTCACTAGCACGTTTAAGAGACCAACAATAAGTGTCAGGGGCCTGAGACTGTTCAAACTGCCTCCCAGCACACATGAGGGGGATTACCAACAGACCCCTGCAGTCTTCAAGCTGGCACTGGACAAGCACCTAAAGTCAGTTCCTGATTAGCCAGGCTGTGGCTCGTACGTTGGTTTGCGTGCAGCCAGCAGCAACAGCCTGGTTGATCAGGCTCTGATCCACCAGGAGGCCTGGTCACAGACCGGGCCGTGGGGGCGTTGACCCCCGGAACTCTCTCCAGGTAAACTCCAGGTAAACATAGGTGTACTGGAAGGAGTACCTAGAATTAAATTTACTTTGGCAGAAAATATGCGTTAGATTTAGAATTTAATTATATAGAAAATATTCTATAAGTAAAAGCATTGGGGGAATAATGCTGTGATTGTTACAATTGTGAGATATTTAATGTTAATGGTTTGTGTATTAGTTGGGGTGGCATTTGTGACTCTTTTGGAGCGTAAAATTTTAGGTTATATTCAAATTCGTAAAGGTCCAAATAAGTTAGGTTTTTTAGGATTACTTCAACCTTTTTCGGATGCTGTGAAATTGTTTGTAAAAGAGCAGAATTCGCCAGTAATATCTAATTTTTTACCTTATTATTTATCGCCCGTATTTGGTTTATTTGTTGCTTTAATTTTGTTAAGGATTATTCCATATGATTCAGGATTACTAAATTTTGATATAGGTGTATTATATTTTTTGTGTTGTTTAAGATTAGGGGTCTATCCTTTGATAAGAGCTGGATGAGCTTCATATTGTAAGTATTCTTTGTTGGGAAGTCTTCGTGCTGTAGCACAAACTATTTCATATGAGGTAAGATTGGCTTTAATTTTATTATCTTACGTTTTTTTAGTTAGAAGATTTAGGTTTACAGAATTAAGATATTATCAAGAAAGAATGTGATTTATTTGATTGACATTCCCATTGTCTATGGTTTGATTAGGTTCTTGTTTGGCAGAGATAAATCGTACTCCTTTTGACTTTGCAGAGGGAGAATCTGAATTAGTTTCTGGATTTAATACTGAATATGGAAGAGGAGGTTTTGTGTTAATTTTTATAGCTGAGTATGTTAAGATTTTGTTTATAAGTGGCGTGTCTACATTATTATTTTTAGGGGGTAGAGTTCTAAGATTAAGATTTTATATAAAATTGGTAATGGTTAGGTTTGCATTTATTTGGGTGCGGGGAACTTTACCACGATTGCGATATGATAAATTAATGTATATAGCTTGAAAGAGATTTCTTCCTATATCTCCGAATTTTTTAATTTTTTTATAGGAATAAAATTAATTTTAGTATAAACTAAATTTATAAATTGGTGGGTATTGGAAAAAACTTCCTTTAAATGTTTTCAAAACATTTGTTTTAAATAAACTAAATAACCATTCTAGGAGTAAATCTGTTAAAAGGGTGATTAAAGGGTTAATGATATAATAAGAAAAATAAATAATAGTAAGAGTTTGCCCTGTAAAAATATAAGGATCTTCTACAGGTCGAGCTCCAATTCATGTCAATAAAATGATTGTGGAGACAAGAGTTCAAAATAGAAGTTGGTTTAAAGGGTAAAAAGTTAAACCTTGAAATTTTGATAGAGAGACGAAGGGTAGGAGCCAAAGAATTGCTACTGATAAAACTAAAGTGATAACTCCACCTAATTTGTTTGGAATAGATCAAAGAATAGCGTATGCAAATAGAAAATATCATTCAGGTTGAATATGTACTGGTGTAACCAGAGGGTTAGCTGGAATAAAATTATCAGGATCCCCAAGGAGGTATGGATTTAAAAAAGTTAGGAGGACTAGGATTATAAATATAACTAGAAATTCTACAATATCTTTAAATGTAAAGTAGGGATGAAAAGGAATCTTATCTAGAGAAGAGGTCACTCCTAGAGGGTTGTTAGCTCTGGAGTGATGAATAAATAAGATATGAACAAGCGTAGCTGCAGCGATTAAAAATGGAAAGAGAAAGTAAAATGTAAAAAATCGATAAAGGGGTAGCATTATCAACGCAAAACCCCCCCAAATTCATTGAAAAAAACTGTTCCAAATAAGGAATGGCAAAAAAAATGTTTGTAATAACGGGGGCCCACCCAAAAATCATTTGCCCCCAGGGTAGAAATAACCAAAAAAGGCGGTTGCTATGTTATAAACAAAAATTAGGACACCAACTCTTAAGCGGGAAAAGGGTAATGATTCATGTAAATACCTGGGCCCAATATGAGAATAAATACGATAAAAAAAAAAGGAGGCCCCCATTTGATGAATATTCGAAATAATCTCCAAATTAACATCACGAAAAATGTGGCTACGTTCGAAAAAGCTAGGTCGATTGTGAAGTAAAATGAATGGATAAAAATAATCGTTGCGATTTGGCTATAGGCAAAAATCCTAAAAGAGACCCAAAAATTTCAAAAAATTGAAATGTTGCTAGGAATTGGTATTCTACAAATGCAGAATTAGTGAGTTTAAATAATGGTGGATTTACGAAAAGGTAAAGTCATAAGTTTTGTGAAGGTAAAGGGTTAAAGAATTTTTTAAAAAAAATATAGGTTATGATATATTAGGAATCAAAGGTCTTGGGTTTTATTATAGTTTTTTGGGTTCGGGGCATTTATTCAATCTAAGCTTTTGTTAAATGTTTTATTAAGGGGGGAATTTATTATGTTAAATTTTTGGGGTTATGAGAGTTTAAGGCTGGGGCTTTTTTGGAGGGTGTATTTGTAATGTTTTTCTTATTTTGGGTTTTGCGTGTGAAGGGGCCTTGGGGTTTTATTTTATTGGTTTTTTTGTTCGTTTGATGGAAATGATTATTTTAGGAGATTTGGGGTTTTTTTAGTATGCTAAGTTTTGTAAATTTTGGTTTTTGATAAGATTTTAATAAATTTAAAGGGTTGATTCAAATTGGTTTGCTGGTTTAAGTTTTATAATATTTTTAAAAAAAACCATGTTTTTATTTTTTTTGCGGGGGCTATATAATGGGGGTGATTATTTAAAGATATATTTTGATTGTTTAAAAGGGTTTGAATCGAAATATTAATAGTTTGGGGAGAGAATGGAAAAGAAAAGGGGAATTTTTATGGGGGTTTTGTCAGAAAATTTAAATTTTTGGGTTTTTTTGTTTTAATTTTAATTTTCAGTTCATTTAAAATTTTTTAAAATGTTTTATATTAGATTTAGAGGTCACTGTTCCTATGTTGTATTAATTTTGGGTTTGGGGTTATCAACCTAGAGAACCCAAAGCGGGAATTTAATTTTGTTTTATACTTTTTTTGCTTCATGCCATTGTTATTTTTCTTTGTTGGGGTTTTATATAAAAGTATGGAAGTTTTAAAATATGGGGCTATTGCCGGGAAATTTTGGGTTATAAAAGTGTCGGGTTTATTGTGGTATTTTTGCTCTGTTTTTGCATTATATTTTAATTACCCTTTTATATTTATTTATGGTTCCTAAAGTTCATGTGGAGGCCCCGGGGCGCGGGCAATAGTATAGCGGGGTATTATTAAAGTTAGGAGGCATGTTTTATTGAAATTTTTGGAGTGTTTTCGGAGGTTAATAAAAAATTTTGTTGGATTGAATATTTTGGAAATTTTTGGGGGGTTTTTATTAGCTAAGTGTTTGCGTCAAATACAAAAAATCTTTAATTGCTTACGTTTTGGGCCCTATGGGTTTTGTTTCTAGGGGACTTGTTGCCATGAGGGGCTGGGGTTTAAATGTGGCCCTTTGTTGTGGTGGGGCATGGTTTTTGGTTTTTCAGGGTTTTTTTTGTTTGGTAAATAAGTTTCGACGTTTAGGGAGGCGGGGGTTGATAATTTCAAAGGCTTGATAAAAAATTTATATGAGTTAGGTTTTGGGGTTTTATTGGGGAGGAAATATAGCTGCTCCCCCAACCTTTAATTTGATAGGGAGAAAATTTAATCATTTTAGTGGTTAGTGAAAAAAAATTATTATATTTAGAGTTGTCTTTTTTTAGTACCTGTTATACTTAAAAAAACTTTAAGAAGATGGATTTTTTTTAAATTTATTATTTTCTTGTTGTTTTGGAAAAAAAGGGGGTATTTTGTTTTGTTAAACATATTTTTCCTTAAAATTTAAAATTTTGAAAGGTTCTTTTATTTTTTGAATCTGTAGGATAAGATGGCTTAGATTAAGGGTTAGATTGTAAATTTAAAAAGAAGTTAGACTTTCTTATCAAAATTAAGGTTTGATTTTTAAAAATTATTTCTTTTTTTGAAGCTTTGAAGGATGTTAGTTTAAATTAACTTTAAAAACTTAAATAATTAAAAGTATGATGGGGTAAAAAGGGCCCAATAAATTGATTTAGGAACAAAAGGGACGAAAAGATTTAAAGGGTTTTAAAGGAAATATTTCATTTTATTTGGGGGAAAGTGTTAGCGTTTCCCTCAGTTTTGCCGTTGATTGGCAGGTGACCCCCTTTTGTATCCCAAGCTGGAAAGATAGACAGGTTTCCCCTGCTTTAAAAAATCACTCTCTATGATAAGTCAATACCTAAAAAATGTGGTGTTTTTAAACAGCCCAAACCTGAGCAAGACTGAAAGGACTAAGTTTATTATTGGTCAAAAGTGAAGCTTTCAACCAATAAATCCACTAGAATACAAGGCAGGCATGTACTTACAGTAGTGCTGGGAGCTGTGAATCTAGTGATTACTGTTTGGACCAGAGCCCCACACGTCATCTTTCGGGAAGGGGGGGGGAAGAAAGAGGGGAAGGGATAGTGGGAGCTAGACTGACACTACCTTAACAAACAGCCAGCAGTCAAACTATCACTTTAAGGGTGGGGTAAAAAAGGCGGGAATAGCGGCAGCTTGACTTACCTTACCTTAACAAGTAGCCGGCAATGAAACTGTCACTTTCGTGGAGGGGGACAAAAGGCGGGAATAGCGTGAGCTTGACTTACCCTACCTTAACAAGTAGCCGGCAATGACACTGTTGTTACTATATACTCCCTCGCTACTCCTATCTATTGAACTTTTCCCTCACAATCCCTCATACCAAGACTTATAGTCAAGGAGTATAAGAAGAATTGGCGAGGAAAGAGTTCTAATATATGGAAGTCGCGTAAGGCTAGAAATCTTCTACTGACTGTCACGACTTATTACCACTCAGAGAAATAATTGGATGAACCATTGATATACACAATATGAAACTTAAAAGCCTGGAGTGCCAATGTCCACCTCAAAAAGCGACTGTTGGTTCCCTTAAAAGTTTCTAGGTAAATCAAAGGTTTGTGGTCCGTTTCTAAAATGATTCTTTTCCAGCAAATGAAATTTAGTTTGGAGATACCCCACACAAGGGCCAAAATTCCTTTTCTATGGTGGAATATCTCGTTCTGCGGGAGGGAAAGTTCCGGCTTAAAAAAGCATACAGGGAAGGGAGTACCATCATGGTATTGTAGTAAACATGCACCTAAGCCAGTTTTGGGAGGCATAGTTTTTAAACAAAATGTTTTATTAAATATCTGGAATCTTAAGTATAGGGTCATTCGAAAAGATGCTTTTTAATCTCATTAAAACTTTTCCGGGGCATGGTACGAAAGTTCAAGAGGTTCCTTAAACAGACCTTTTTAAGGAAGGATAAGATGCTTGTAAGAATCAGTAAGGTTCGGGAAAAAACCATGCATTAAAAATTTACTAAACCCAAGAAGCTAGGGAAATGAATTTTGGTTTTGGGGAATTTAAATTCAATAAAGCTTTGATCTTTACTGGGGAGAGGCTGCAGAGAGTTATTAAATGTATCAGTCCAGATATCTAATCTTGTTATACCAAGGAAGCCTCTCTTCGGCTTTGGCAGTTGAGGCCATGTGAGCGGAACCTATGCAAAATGATGTAAATGTTTGGAAAATGCTTGACCACATGGATGCATTACGAAATTTGTTATCAAATAAATTTGAAACTTTTGGCATATTACCCAAGATCTTCTCGTCAGTCTCACGTAGGTAGCACAGGCAGTTACCAAACCGAAGGGCATAGTTCTACATTGCAATCAGTCCTTGGTGTGTAGGAAAGCGGTGTACTGCTTAGAAGAAGGATCTAACATTACTTGATGATATGCCTGTGCAATATCAATCTCTGAAAAGAAGGAAGAGTCATAAAATTTGTGTAGATCGCTATCTATTAAGGGCATAGGCTCAGCATCCCACCGAGTTATAGCATTAATTAAGGCCTCTGAAGTCAATAGCAAGTCTATATGAATTATCCTCCTTCTTAACCATGACTACTGGTGAACAATGTGAAGATCTGAAGGTTCAATGATCTTTAGTTTTAATAATTTGTCTACCTCTCGGTCAAATGCATCCCTAAGGTGAACTGGAACTGGGTATAATTTTCGTTTGATAGGATTGTCCGTCACTAAGTCAATCTTATGGAATACCGTGGAGGTAACACCTGGAATATCAGTAAAGATGTCTGAAAAGTTACTCACACATTGAAGTAGTTCATGTCTCTTATGGTCATCCAAGGATTTATTAATATTAATGTTGGTTGCGCCCGAGTGGTCAAGAGTCACCAAGTCATGTAGTTCTTCATCATAGTCTGAGTTAGATGTGTCGATTATGTACACCTTACATTCTTCAGTTGTTTTATCAAGTTCGTGACGAAAAACTAAGTCAAAGTTATTAAGGCAGTTAACCGAATTTCTTCGGTAATATTTCTTAAGGATGTTGATATGACAAAGCTTAGGTTTCCCCTTGACTTCTATGAGGTAGTCAACTTTCCCACAAATTTTTAATACTTTATATGGACCTTTCCATGCTACTAATAATTTATTTGACTTGATCGGCAAAAGTACAAGAATTTCCCCCCCTTACGTTAAAACTTCTCCTCTGACTTTTGGAGTCAAAATAGGTTTTGTATTGGTCCATTGACAAGCTTAGGTTTTTCGAAACTATGTCAGAGGTCTCCTCAAGTTTAGATCTAAGGTCAAGGAGAAACTGATAAGAAGACTGAACCTCAGCATTTACCTTCGCATTAGTCCATAAGTCATGAAGGATGGACAATGGGCCTCTGGCCTGTCTACCATAGAGAAGTTCAAAACGTGAAAACCCTAAAGAGTCACTGGGAACTTCCCTCATGGCAAACAAAGCACAGGGTAGGTAACGATGCCACTCCTTAGGTTTAAGGGAGCAAAGTTTCCTTAAAATGGACTTGAGAATCGAATGCTGGCGCTCAATCCTCCCATTACAGCTGGGAAGAGAGGCTTCACTCCCAGAAGTTGGTATAGATGTTGCATTAAGTCAGATGTGAATTGTGTCCCACGGTCAGACAAAATTTCTCTAGGGATGCCCACTCTGGAGACGATGGACAAAAGGGCTTCAGCCACCTCTGTAGTAGTTATGGTCTTTAAAGGAATGGCTTCAGGGAAACTTGAAGCATAATCAACTAATGTTAATATATATCTATGTCCCCCTGATGAAAGTGGTGATAAAGGACCATCGATGTCAATAACTACTCTTTCAAAAGGGACTGTAAAGACTGGCATTTTGACCATAGGTACTCGCCTGGTACCTCGAGAGGATGACAGTTGGCAAACTTTACACGATCTACAATAGGTAGTGACATCTGAGGACATTTTTGGCCAAAATATAGGTTTCCCTAATTTTATTTAAGGTTTTAAATGCGAGAAATGTCCGGCCACTGGCAGGTCATGAGCCATTTTAAGAACAGTCTCTCTGCATTGACTTGGAACAACTAAGATGGAGTAGTCTGTCTCATCTGAATTTAATTTGAATACTGTTGTGATAGAAACACAGGCCTTATCTCTAGGCTTTATTGAACATAGAATCTTCATAGTACTTCTGCAACAACAAAATATAATGACTAGTACATCTAATAATGGCTTCTACAGGGATGGTGATGTCTTGCATATGTCAAGAGAAAAGTTATAACTACAGGCCACATATTTAAACTCACCATGTAATCTGCATGACTAATGTATATATAAATAGAGGAGGAGAGAATCACACACCATGTGTTGGCGCCCATGACACACACCAAACTGTTGTTGTTGTTAAGGGGCCCCCAAGAGATGGTGCAGTATTATCCTGCTGCTGCTCCCCACAGGACCAGTATCACTACAATCTCCCCCTTCTAAAATATCAGAGACAGTAATCTCCCAAACTGTTAGGTGGGCGACGTACACGTCCCGACCTTCGTAGCCCTTGAGCCTCTCCACCAGGTTCGATATTTTCCAGCGGGGTTTGATTAACTGCTGGAGCAGAATCCTCTACTTCCATAGGGGTAGTCTCAAGGGGCTTTCCAGGAGAAAACGAAGCATCTTTCACATCTATTGGTGTATCTTGAGATTCCACACTAATGGGGATTTCAACTGGGGCTAAATGTCTTGTAGGTACTGTAGTCTCTTCACCATTTTGGTAGCGAATGTGGGCGTAATGTGGATTAGCTTGCAGGAGCTCTACCTCTTCCACTAAAGGATCCGTCTTGTTCATCCTACGGTGACTCTTTAGGAGAACGGGTCCAGGATGACGTAACCAAGTGGGCACGGAGGCTCCCGTAGAGGAACGACGTGAATAGTTGAGGAGTCTTTCATGAGGGGTTGCATTAGTAGCTGTGCACAGCAATGATCTAATAGAGTGAAGAGCATCAGGTAGGACAGTTTGCCAGTGTTGAACAGGTAGATTGCGCGACTTCAATGTCATTGTAACTGCCTTCCATATAGTACCATTGAACCGCTCCACTTGACCATTGCCTTGAGGGTTGTAGCTTGTTGTTCTGCTGCAGGCAATACCTTTGCTATCCAAAAACTCCTGAAGTTCGTTACTCATGAACGAGGATCCCCTGTCTGAATAGAGAACAATTGTGAAAGACAACTAATAACAGTTGAAGCAGCCATATTTGCACAGGGGAATACAAAGGGAAACCTTGAATATTCATCTACTATGTTAAGGAAATACCTATTCTGATTTGTGCTTGGTAGAGGTCCTTTGAAATCTATATTCAATCTTTCGAAAGGCTGGGTGGATTTTATGAGATGAGTCTTCTCTGGCTGATGAAAGTTTGGCTTGCACTCTGCACATACTCTGCATGCTCTGATCACTTGTCGCACATTTTCCACTGAGTAGGGCATGTTCTTTGATTTGACAAAATGGTACAGGCGTGTAACTCCTGGGTGACACAAAGCCTTGTGGAGTGCTGAGAGTGATTGCAAATCATGACATGCTGCTCCACAGTGGGACCTAGAGAATGCATCAGGTGAGATGTTTCTCTTGACCCGGTCGGTACAGATATCAAAGTCGTAACACGATAATTCCATCCTCCAGCGTAATATCTTGTCATTCTTTATCCTACTTTTGTGCTTCTTGTCGAACATATACATCACGGACCGTTGGTCAGTCCTTATGGTGAAATGTCTACCAGTTAAATAATGCCTCCAGTGGCGAACTGCTTCTATGATGGCCTGGGCTTCCTTTTCTACAGCAGCGTAACATTTCTCTTATCCTTGAAAAGTACTCGAAAAGAAGGCTTCTGGTCGTCCTGCCTGAGATAAGACTGCAGCAATGGCAATGTCAGATGCATCCGTTTCCACTTCGAATGGAAGGGACTCATCAATGGCTTTAACTACTGAGTTTTCAATGTCCTGTTTGAGAGTATGGAAAGCGGCTTCTGCTTCCTTTGTCACAGGAAATGTGGTAGCACTCAATGGGCGGACTTTACTTGAATAGTTGTAGATCCATTGTGAGTAATAAGCAAAGAGACCAAGAGTTCTTCGGAGTGACTTTTTGTCTTGAGGCATTGGAAGTTCCCGTAGAGGTCGTAGTCGTTCTAGGGTCTGGGAATATTGAACCTCCTTCCACTACATAACCAAGGATGCTAAGCCTTTTAGTTGAAAAAGTGCACTTTTCCTCATTGTAACTGATATTTTTCTTCTTGGCGGCTTCCAAAAACTTATCAAGGTTTGCATCATGTTCCTCCTGGGTCTTGCCACAAATGGTAACATTATCTAAATACGCATAAGTTCCCATGAGTTGCTCTTCCTGAATGAGTGAATCCATAATTCGTTGGACGCAGGCTACCCCATTGGTGACTCCAAAAGGGACTCTGGTAAACTGATACAGACCATCACTAGCCTGAAACGCTGTGTATGGTTTATCTTCATTCCTTATAGGGACTTGATGATAGGCACTCTGTAGATCAATTGTGCTAAACACAGTACTGAGCAATTTTGTTCACTGTATCATCAATTCGAGGTAGAGGGTACCCATCAAGAAGTGTAAATTTGTTGATTGTCTCAGAGTAATCGATAGCCAGTCTCCGTTTCCTATAACCATCTTTAACAACAACAACCTGTGCACGCCAAGGGGATCACTCGGTTTCTATAATACCCTCCTTCAGCAGCCTCTGAGTTTCTTTCTCAATGAACATCCGTTCCTCATAAGAATAGCGGCGTGACTTAGCTGATATAGGATGGCAATCCGCGGTAAGATTTGCAAACAGCTTTGGTGGGTCTACCCTTAAAGTGCTAAGTCCACAGACAACAAGAGGAGGCAGTTCACCTCCATATGTTAAGGTGACACTACCATGCAGCTTCTGAAAGTCCTGACCAAGGATAACATCAGAGCACAGTTGTGGCAGAATAGCTAAAATGTACATCTTGATAATCCTTTCCATTAACTCTGAGATTTACCTTACAAAACCCTAAGGTCTGAATAGAGAGAGATGTTGATGCCATGGAAACAGTACCTGATGAGTGATGTACAGTCAAGGAGTGGCGTTTAACTAAGTCAAGGTTGATGAAACTCTCTGAGCTGCCACTATCAATAAGACCATCTACTTCTGTTCCTTTGATGAATACTTTCACAACTGCCTTTGACAGTGAATTTGGAGTAGCCATAGAAGTCACTGTTGCTAGAGTCGCATGATCACTGGAATGTGTGGAGGCACTAGCTCTTGTTGATGCATTAGCACGACATACTTTTGCAAAGTGACCTTTCTTGTGGCATTTATGGCACATTGCTTCACGAGCAGGACACTTTGGACGTGGATGTCTTGAAAAACCACAAAAGAAACACACCGTACCTGCTGCTGCTGTCACTGAGGCAGGTTCCACAGTAACTTCATTGCAAGAGTCTTGGTCAGGAATTGCAGCACTTACCACTCGAGAAGGCTGAGTGGTACTGTATACTTCAGAATTTTTCTGGGCTGAATCTAGAGCTCTTGCCTGGTCAAAGGCAGCGGCTAAGTCGAGAGTTTTATTCTCCAATAAACGCTGCCTATTATTGGTGATTGCAGGCCACTGATAAAAGCATCCCTGATGGACTCTTCACAATACTGAGCAGCTGTCACTGCTTGGAAGTGACAGTCCTTACCTAAAATTTTCAGTGCTTGAAAGTATTCCTCTAAGGATTCATCAATCTGCTGGCGGCGAGTTGCAAGGCGATAGCGTGCAAAGATTTCATTTGTAGGTTTAATATACTGAGACTTGAGGGTTTTGATAGCATCTTCGTAGGTATTACACTCAGAAATAGCCTCATATATCTTAGGTGACACAAAATTGATGAGCAGACTTAGTTTATCTAGATCTTCTTTAGGAAGGGCTCCCAAGAAGTTTTCGAAAGTCTTAAACCAGTGCTTCCATTCCTGAGCAGCCGTTGATAGGCTGGGGTCACAGTCTAGCCTCTCAGGTTTCAGTAAACGCTCCATGTTGTGATGTAATCTAGCGCAGGATCACCACCAGGTAGCCCAGGATTCTATGTTCAATAAATTGTTGTGATAGAAACACAGGCCTTATCTCTAGGCTTTATTGAACATAGAATCTTCATAGTACTTCTGCAACAACAAAATATAATGACTAGTACATCTAATAATGGCTTCTACAGGGATGGTGATGTCTTGCATATGTCAAGAGAAAAGTTATAACTACAGGCCACATATTTAAACTCACCATGTAATCTGCATGACTAATGTATATATAAATAGAGGAGGAGAGAATCACACACCATGTGTTGATGCCCATGACACACACCAAACTGTTGTTGTTGTTAAGGGCCCCAAGAGGTGGTGCAGTATTATCCTGCTGCTGCTCCCCACAGGACCAGTATCACTACAAATACTGACTTGTACAAGATATCTTTTATATATTCAAATTTATATGAAAAGTTTTTCCTTTGGATAACTTGATTTTGTTTAGCGGCATTATGGCAATTCTGAAGAGAAGGGCAATTACGTTGGAAATTGACAAAGGAGTCCTTCGATATGTCTAAAGGCTTAAAGTCAGGGAAAATCAAAGGATGGACAGTATGGGAAGCATGGGCTTTGGTCTGAGCCCTACCCACTCATGCCCTCTGTCGTCAACAACACTTATCCCTCGTGATAGCTTTCTCTCCCTGCATGCACTGTTAACCCTATCATTTCCGTAGCTGCTCTCCGCTGCCTCTGTTCCCTCAACACACACGCCAAAGGTCGATCCCTGTAGAGAACCTCCTCCAAACCTCCCACCACCCGAGCACCATCAAAACAATTCCTCTACAGGGTATCGTGCACCATCACCCACATAACAATCATGTAACTGTCCTTCCAAATACCCTTGAAGCCCGTACAGGATTTGATTATTTTCCCACTCTTGCCGAATATAAAAATCCCGGATACGTGTCTAAGCCACCATATCCCAACACCGAACCAAGTCACCATTCCCAGGTGCCTCCGCCCACAAACCCTCCCACAAAGTCGCAAATGATTGGCAACTCTCATCCCCTTTCAATAATTTAACATTCAATTTCCAATAACTACGATTCCTAGGTAATCCCTCCCACCCTACATCCACGAGAACCCCTCTAATTCAAATTTAAATTCTAATTCTAAGTTTGTTCTCTATAAGCATTACAATGCTGAGTTTACAGATCGGAAAACACCACATCCACGATATGCCCGCTCTTAAGTGTGATGGTACGCGGTACATACACTCTATCAAGTCCCGCCGCAAACGATGTACAAAAGTATGCTCATCCTCAACCCCCCCCACCCCCACCACGTCCATCAATCCCGCCCCAGTCAATAAATCCCCCAACACCCCAGAAAAGTGTCCACTTCCCCGGGGTTCAACATCCCTACGCCGGATCACACAATTCCAATCCCCTCCAATGAGCGCCACTTCAGGGAGTGACTGCAAATAGTAAATTAATACCTCCTTCACAAAGGTAGTTTTTACACGCTAATCATTCTCTGTCGGTCCGTACACGCACACGAAGGCTTCCTTCAGGGGGAAACCGAGCCTGCTCAGCGCGAACGATAAATTTTGTCGAAAAATTCACAATTGAATTAATCTTATAGAAAAATAGCTTAACTCTCTGGCAAGACAATTGTACAAGAATCATTATTCTACGACATTCCTGCAAGGAATTATGGTCATTTAAAACACCCAAGGTGACGTCACCACCTGCTGTAGGTGTGCTCGCCTGTAGTCAATTTTAATTTTTGTTTCCTTTTTTTTTGTGTATTTATTGTATTCTTCTTTCTAAGATAATATTTGACGATTTGGCATCATAATACAGTGGGTGGGACTTATACATAGACTTCCAGCCAATCAGGAACCTCCTGGCAACATTTTGCTGACGTCATGGAAAATTCCAGTCTCGGGATGGCCGGGGAATATGCTTCAATATAACGCTATTATAGCTTCTACAGCTTATTTATCTATCACAATTGATCTAATATGACATAGTAAACAATATAAATAACAAAGAAATATGGTAAATACTCCAGAATGAATAATATATGGCATATTCCTAGAGCGTTCCTACGGGAAAATGAAATTCCCCAGTCAGGGATGACTTCCATTCTCCTTCTTTCACCTCCTCGGTGCTTATATTAAAGAAAATGGACATGGGTAACTATGATATACACTCATAATGCACTAGAAGACTGAGAAAAATGCTATTTTCTCGAAAAAAAAAATCGGTGGTCCGGCTGTTTTGCGGATTATCTCGGAAGTAAGTTATTCACAAATATATGACTGTATTTTCGTTAATAATAGCAGGAACGCAATGAAATTCACAGAGAACATAAAGGAAGATTGTTTTACAAGCTGGTGAGTAGTCAACTGAGATATCATAATTTGTTTTTGATTTTAGCAAGGACAAAAGTCAGATATTTGGCTGAATGTCAAAACCATACAAACTTTATTTTTTTTAAGAATGAAGAAAGGATAAATTACAGCTCGGATAATCATCAGAAATACAGTTTAGCATTGTTTTATGCGTAGATAATGTCAAAACAGCTTCTCCAAGTCCCATTACGAAATACACAGTTCAATATGTATGATTATTAGTAAATAATTTTTTCTCAGTTGTTTTTTGAGCTATCTTATTGAAACTTGGTCAAATTACTATTGAAAGGTGCTTCTTCATGTACAAAAAAAAAAAAAATGAAAGAAATTGAATGAAAAATAAAGAAGTTCAGGCGTGGACACTCTATACTGCCTTCACCATGCCCATAGACCTTCCCCCCTTATTACCTCCCCTCCCCACCCTCGCAATGCCTCACAACAAACGGGCTAGTCTATAACGGGATTATTGGTATTCTGGTAGCGGGGAGTAAATGAACATCTTGGAGGCTTTTTTTAG